>JAZFAU010000606.1:0-75645 GCA_037178615.1 Dione vanillae | reverse complement strand
CCCCCCCCCCCCCCCCCCCCCCTTAGATGCCAGAGCGAAAAAAAAGGGAAATAAAGAAATCCATCTTCTCCGACTGGGGATCGAACCCAGAAACCGTCACGTTACAGGCAGACGTTGCGCTTCTGCGCCACGACGGTCATTTTCATATATAACAAATGGCCGAGGAACGGAAGCAGAGAAGAGAGAAGAGACATAAATGATTTTTACATTTATTTGGACTTTTTCATCAAAATAGACAAATACCAGTACTTGCTAACTAATAAATAAACACAATTACAAAAGAGCGTGTCACTTGAAAAAACACTCGCGTTAGACTCAACGGGATCTGTCAATGTATAATTAATACATGCAGTCCGTGTGAAATGGGCACCGTGAATATAATGTGTGAAACTCATCAATACCCACCGACACGACTCGACGTGGCGGATTTATTTCGAAACGACCAGCAATTTCACTTCTGCCCAAATTTTTTGCCGAGAAATGGACTGTATTTGGGCTGTTTTCGGATTTAAAGTGTTTTTTTTTAGTGTACCCAACTTTTTATTATGAGATTTCTAAAATACGATTATTAGGAATTGATTAACGAATCGATTACATAATTAAAATTGTGTGGAAAGTGATGATTCAGTGATTTTTTTATACACCTATAGAAAAGCCGTAAGATTTAGGTAACATTTTGATACAAGATTACCTGTTCTATCTATATGTATGGATAAATAGTTATTATGCTTACTATTACATTTTTTTTTAAAAAATTTCGTTAGTTAGCTAAGTTGAGGACCGTCGTGACGCAGAGGCATAGCAGACGGTTGGTGGGTTCGATTCCCACTAGGGAAAAGATGGATTTTTCCATTTCCATTTTCTTCGCTCTGGCAACTAGGCAAAGCGCAGCATTGATTCCGCCACCTAACATGCAATGCATCGAAAGAAGGCGGAAGCCAGGGACAGAGAAAGCAGGGACAAAACAACGGAGAGTCTTAGCACTAGGTTCTTATGGTCCTTGCAGTTCCCTTGGCCTACCCTGCCATGTGCGTGGCGTAAAGCGTGAAGTAATCTATCTAAAAAGAAAAATTTTATATAGTATTCATAAATACCCCCAAAAAAACTCTGACCGATAGTACAGTAGGTTTCATCAACCGAAACGTATAGCCTGAAGCCTTTCTAATAAACACAATCTATATTATAGATTATAAAATAAAAATCTATATTATTTTTACATACGACATACATACATAGCTTTCGCAGCTTCACGCTCTATCCACTAGCGGGTAGTCAGAGATAACGGAGCGCCAACCGCGCTGTCCCTGATATACCTCTTATTCAGCCTCGTCCACTGTCATTAACCTCTTCCTGCATGCTTCTCTCCGGGGAGTCCTCATGCTTTTTACGTGACCTTTCCCCCTTATCATTCGATACTGGTGTTTTCGAAGTCAACCGAGGTCTCCCTTACCTCTCTTACACTGCCCTTTGCATCATATACTTTTTAACCATTCTTCGTCCACTCATTCTTCGACGTGCCCAACCATCTGAGCACGTCTTCTTCTTCTTATTCTCCCTGTGACAATCCTCGCTGGTACCTACCATCCTGTGACCTCTTCGTTGCGGATTCGGTCAGCTAGCTGCTTCGCATATCCTTCGAAGAGATCGCATTCCACGGCATTCATCTTTCCTTTCTTCTTCTTCTGTAATACCCACGTTTCACTGCCATATAACAGCGTCGGAACCAAAACTGCATTGTGTAACGGCCAACGTAGCGACGCTGACGTTCTTGTCTGCCGTCTCAAAACGCAGCTAAGGCACCGCTCTCGTTCTGTTACCGGCAGCAACACTGCTTTCCAACATCCATTTCGTATCTACCATCCTACTTAACATTACTTCCCAAGTATACACTCTTCGTTCACAATTGTTCCCATAAGTTCCATTCACGAAAATCTTGCATTCAACGTCCTTTCCCTCGTCTCTTTCAAAAATATCAGAACCTTTGTCTTCTTGCACTCGTTTTAACCATTAGTTTTTCACACCCGTCGTTCATAATGGTGACCAATGCCTGCAACTCGCCTTTCTGAATGATCCAAATAAGCATGCATCATCTGCGTCAGCAAGCATTTACCTTCAAGTCACCCCCTTTTACACCCCTAGCACCTTCGTTCAGTCCTTGGACAGCTATCCCAAATACAAATTGAACACCAAGCCGACTTTGCACAACCCTGTTGACACCCGATTTGATCCAAACCGAAGCGACATGTCGCTCCTACTCGCACAACATGCTTACTGTGATCTCTATAAAGGATTTTACAGCCTGCAGCCATGGTCGTTCACATTGTACCTGTTTATCATCTCTCACAGCTTCTTTCCTCACACCCTGTCCAAACGCCTTCTCCAAGTCCACAAAAGCACAGAAAACCTTTTGGTTTACAGCCAAAAACTTCTCTGTGATCTACTGGATGGAAAGATCTGATCCATGCATCCTCTTCCTCTTCCAGTTTCGAAAGCCTCCTTGGGCCTCCCAGTAGCCTTTCGTGATCTTTTTCTTGCATTCTTCTCCGCTAATTTTTGCGTATCCTTTACCGCCTAAGCTAATCAAACTGATAGCCCTTACTTTGCACAGTCTATCTGTGACCCTTTGCCTTTTATAACCAAAGGGCATGATGACTTGCACTTTGCCATCACCCAAGATGAGTCCTGATGATGATGATGACCTCGGTCCCTCCCCGAGTTCCATCCCAAAATTTGCACAGAACCAGAACAAGTCCACGATGCATGTCCACCATATTTGATCATCTCGGCAGTAACTCCATCCCTCTCCCTGGACTTACCACCTTTCAAGCTTCTATTGCACTCTCAACTTCTCTATACTGATTTTCGTCGCCATCTTTCTACATCAAGACCTCAGCTTGTTCGCTGTCACTTGAGGCAGAGCGTCAATCACATTTATACACTCCTGGTAGAAAATTCCGCCCATCGCTGAAAACGTGTGATCTGCTTGTAAGTATCTCACCGTCCGTCGTAAAGCACCCCTTTCATTTAAAAGGTTGAGCGACAACTCCGTTAATCACTAACTTCTCCCAGAAAACTGTCGTATACCTCGGAAGTTTCTCGCAACCTTTCTCTCTTTTACCTCTCGGTTCTTTCACGCTCATCTTTATCAGTGCTTGTCGTTTGGTGCTTTTTGTGGGCAGCTTATACTCTTGTCTTTTAATCTCTTCCTCATACTTTATTCTTACTCGAGCTGTATAAATCTGCCATGCCTTCTTCTTTCTTTCTACAGCATCTTTCACTTCATCATCCCACCACCATTCGTCACGCTTTGTTACTAAAGCCTCTTTTCCTGTTTGTACCACATACCTTGTCGCGCTTCCCTCATGCAGCTCCTAAGTTCTGCCAGCATATACTCAACACTTTCATTGTCCTTTTCACAGACTGTCACTTTCGGAAACCCGTTCTACATATTCTCTCTATCGGTGGATCTTGAAGCTGTCAGCTTCTTATGGCGATTAATTCTATTCCAATATGAACACCTCGTGCGGTTACGCCATCCTAACGAACAACCCCTAAATCTAGCAATTACTAAATGGTCCGTTCCCAAGTCGTGCCACCCCTAAACACACTTGTGTCCCCTCACTTGTTTTCGAAGTCCCTGATCCACTAGAATAAGTCCATCATACTTTTTCTCTCCCATAGCGCTCCCCATGTATCCTGTGAATTTGTTGGTGGTCAAACATCGTTTTTGTTTTTTGCCACAACAATTCCTTGCCTTGTCAAAGTTTTCCCAAATGAGCTTTCCCCAAGCCTCATTCACTCTTCTGTCACCATATTGACCTAACCACCTTCGTAACCACTTTCTCGCGGTTCCGACCCCCGTTCATGTCCCTCCACATAATATTTAATTTTTCATTTCCTCTACACTGCGTACAACATCCTGACACTCTCCCCAACCGCCTCAAGTTCGCTAATGAAGCTGAGGATACCGGGCCGCCTATGCTCCAACAAGAACTTCTTGTAATCCCCACTTGAAGCGAACCCAAAGCCCGTCTAGGGTTGATCGCCTCGTCCTCTACCACTGCACTAACCAATCGAGAGGACATAACAACCTACCCCTTGACAACGCGCGTTCTCGTCTCTGGACCCGGCCCCAGAGAGCGACGCGGCTATGCCCTGCAAATCGTTGCATTGATTACCCTTTTCGCTTGGTCTCAGTCACAATGACATCCAAATCTCGTCTCATCCTTCACATCTAATAGCTCCTTCATCTTCTGGTCCATCCCGCCTCTTACATTCCACGCAGCTCTTTGTATCTCCGTCCTCCCCTTCCCGCCGTCCGGCATGGCGTGCTGGGTGCGGCTCCCCAACGCCGATTCCGTCTCCACTTTTTCACACCAGCGGGGACGCCTGGTGGCGCGGCGCCTCGGGGGGACGCCCTAGCATTGTGCTCCCTATGGTGCTCGGTGGCTGATGGCCATGTTGCGCCCTGGAGGGCTGCAGGGATCGCTGCGGCAAGCCTTCTCTTCGGGACCCCAAGTATTTTACTACCAGTAAAATTACCATCTATAATTATTTGTGATATAAACATTTTTTTTCACACAGCTCACATATCTACACCCTCTACCCAGCGGAGTAGTCAGAGGAAACGGAGCGCCAAACGCCTGCGGTATATGTATAACTAATATTTTTATTTATTTTATACGATATACACAGTTAATATATATTGACAATTTACATGTATTATACCATTTTAATAATAACATGATTTTTTTTTTCGCTTCAAACTCTTTATTCCCGCACATGGCAGGGTAGTAGCGGAACTCAGAACATTTGAACCTAGGTAAGAACACTCCTTTGTTTAGTTCTGCTTTCTCGTCCCCACTTTCCGCCGTTTTCGAGTCATTGCGTTGAACTGGGAACTCAACGCTTTCGCGTGCCTAGTTTCCAGAGCGACAGAAATGGAAATAGAAAACTCCATCTTCCCCCCGAGTGGGAATCGAACCCCAAAACCTTCAGTTCGCCACTCAACACGCAATGCCTCGAAACGCGGAAGGCGGGACGGAGAAAGCAGGACTAAGCAACTGAGTGTCTTAAACTAGGTTCGTAATGGTTCCTGCAGTTCCCTCTGCCTATCCTGCCATGTGTGGGATAAAGCGTGAAGCTAAAAAACACCAACACAACTGAGGATAATGAGAATCAATATACTATTAATATTCATATTTAAACATCTGACCTCTTATGGTATAATCTTGTTTGGTAGCTGGGATTGCCAGCGGCCACGGTTGCGTCCCAATCAAAGCATCAAACTTTTAATAGTAGTTAATTTTTTTCTAACTTCAGTTAATATAAAATAAGATGGGCCACCCCCAAAATTTATTGTCCAGTATGAAAAAAATCAGAAATCAAATATAATCACAGCGCATTTTTAACCAATTAACGTTTAAATTTCAATAAATGGAGATTTATTGGACCAACTATAAGGACAAGGCGTAAAAGTTTTTGACATGCCATTCGTCTAAATTAGCTCGTTCGTGTAAAAAACCGTGCGTATTTGTACGTCTCGAAATTGCCGAAAAAGATTTTTTTTATATTCCGGGTAGGCGTATGACTCCACCCACTGAGGAAGTGGACGTAAGTCCCCAAACGCGAAGACGATAGTACTGACAACAACAATAGCTGCACTAGTCACCCTCGCCATGCCGGCCCGCATCTGCCTCTTGCACAGCCTTGCGGTTTAAAAGATTCGTGAAGTGATGCGACGCTTTGCCATGCGACATAGCTCGCTCAGGCACTGGTTGTACGCTGTCTAATCTCGAAACGCGGTTGTATAGCCACTTCACGAGTTTTTCACCATGACGTACGGTTGTAACAAACCAGGCGGATGTTAACATTCTGGAATCCGCGCGGCGTCAGCACTACCCACCAGATGAGCATTTGGTCGCTCGATATCCCTAGTCTCCTCTTAACGATACCCATTGAGGAAGGGGCAGTTAATTGTATGCCTTCCTCCGTCCACTGCACGGCGCAAGTTTTCAACAATTCAAATTTTGACGTTTTAGTATTTCGCTGTATTCGTAGACTATACTTCCTGTTCTCATTTTATACCCACAAAATGTAAATACATCAAACGTGTTAGACCGACAAAAGAATCTTAAAAAATTAAATAACTTCAGATAAACGGAACGGCACCAGTGTTTAAAACAAATAAAAATTGTATATTTTTTTAAATGCACTACTACTGTTTGGTCCCTTTTGTTACTTACAATATTTTGTTATTTTTTTCATCATACTTATTTATTATACCTTTAGCTTCACGCTTTATCCCGCAAATGGCAGGGTATGCAGAGTTAACTGCAGAATCAATAAGAACCGAGGTGTTAATGACACTCGTTTGCTTAGTCCCTGCTTTCCCGTCCCCGCTTTGCCGCGTTTTTCGAGGCATTGCTGTTGCGTGGCGGAACTAAACGCCGCACTTTGGCCTTAGTGGCAGAGCGAAAAAATGGAATAGAAAAATCTTCTTCTTCCGCCTGGGGATCAAACCCGTAACCGTCGCGTTACGGCGACGTTGCGCCTCTGCGCCACGACGGTTATACCTTTAATGGTAATAACAATACCTCTCACAATCGGTTTTGTTATCTGTAACAGAGGAGTCCTTAATGCTTGCATTTTACAATTTTTAAAATTTTTTTCCTAACATGTTTAAGATTCTCCTTCATTATATCTTTGAGCGCGGAACTCAAATCCGCTCTGTTGGTACCAAGAAGTAAGAAATTAATATCATTTTCTACAAGTATGAACGAACTTATATTTTATTTTCTTTTTTAGGCTTCACGCTTTATATATCCCGCACATGCAGGGTAAGGGAACTGCAGGGACAGTGGTAACCTAGTGTTAAGACCTTCCATTGCTTAGTCCCTTACTTTCTTCTTCTCCGTCCCCGCTTTCCGCCGTTTTCGAGACATCGCGTGCTGAGTGTCGGAAAATTATTCAATATAAATATTATCAAAAATTACTTATTATACGATTTTTACAATCCCTAGAAACGCCTACTTCCATGTAACAAAATCGTATTGCTCGATAGAAATCGATTGTTAGTACGATCGAATTAATTGTGAAAGAAAAAGCGAAGCAAAAGAGTGTAGGTCGAAGTACGGCATAGAAAAAAAGTAACTTATAAAATATAGGATTCCCCCGTAAATGAGTTTGAATCGCACTACAAGTTACTCATAATCGTTGACTGTGGCTTAATTATCATCATATTAATTATTAATTGTTTTCTATGTCGTAGTTTGTCCAAGTTTTGGAATTAATAAAGTTTAGCATCAGTTTTGGCATTCTAACAGGCTTATGGAATGTAATAACATATATATTATATAATATATCTATATATATATATATATAATATATATATATGATATATATAGTATAATATATATATATAGATATATATATATATATATTATATATATATAATATATATATATTATATATAATATAATATATATATATATATATTTATAATGTATATATATTATATTATAGTATATATATATATACTATATATCTATATATATATTATATGTATATATATTTATATATATATATATAATATATTATATATATAATATATAATATATATATAAAATATTATATATATATATATATATATATATATAAAACGCCGAAAGTGGGGACGGAGTACGCAGGGACTAAGTCACGGAGTGCCCCCTTAACACTAAGTTCTTATGGTTCCTGCAGTCCCTCTGCCTACCCTGCGATGTGCGGATAAAGCGTAAGCTAAAAAAAAAAATATAATTCTTTTTTATAGTAGAAGAAATATTGTTATTTTCTATTAGCTGTTAAATCTTCTGATAAGACAAAACAATAAGAACAAAGGGTCCAGAAAAAATAAAGACACACGAATCTTATCTAACCGTATAAATAAATCTTACTTAGACCGGTCATCGGCACCGCTATCTTGGCATTTTTTTAAGCCTATTTAACCGTAAATCTGTCTGATAAGCGAAAAGAAAAAAAGTTTCTTATTTCTAATTTGCTCACGCTGGTATACATAATAAATTTGTATAAGTAAAATTAAGCTTAACCCTCCCAATACAATGTGCTTTGAGTGGCGGCTCACACCGCACTGCTTATTAGAATAGTGATAAAATTTAAACATTAAAAAAAGGAACATTCCTTAGAGTGGTGTTAATGCCGTGCTAACGACGACCTCGATTACGTTTTCACAATAATAAATTTCACACAAACGAAATTTTGAACGAAAAATGACCGTCCGTATCGCAGAGGCCTGGTCTGTCTGAATAGCTCAATTAGTATGTTCCGATTCCACTTAGTGAAGATGGATCAAAGGAATGAAATTGAAAAAGTTACTACTCAATCTGGTTGATTGCCCAATTTCCATTTTCTCACTTGTCCAGCTTTATCTTCACTAAGCAAAGCGTAATTGAGTCCGCTACTCAACATGCAATGCGGTCTAAAAGGTCGAAGCGAGGAAAGTAGTGTGTATTAAACAGTACGTACCCACGGTTCCTCCTGCGTTCCTTTTAACTTTCCAGATCTACGAGTGATATAAGCGTGAGCTATAAAAATAAAAGTGTTCAATTTTACGAACCTACAACCACCAGAACTTACAGTACCATCATAGAGCTATTGCCTATTCAGTATACTAAAAAAATATGTTTATTTTTATACTAAAATGAATAGCAAAAAAACAAAGACTAAAAGAAACTAAACTCAAGATTAGCTACAATATGCAGGTATTCTAACACACGTGACAACCTCGTCCACCAGAATTGGCTGCCCTAAATATTCGTAGCCCACGAAGGAATACGCTTACTGATGTGAATACGAGAAAATCGAAAAATTCTATCAATGAATTTACTTAGTTTAGTAATTTTCCGAATGTGGTGTACTTTGTTTTTATTTTTAGTTGAATTTAGTTTTCAAAATATATAGGAATTGATTATTTCAAGGTAGTGTTAGTTTTACCATTAGAATTGTATAACGAATATACACATATTTTTAATAATAACTTTTGTTATTCGTTTTTAATGATTATATACAGACATACAGCTTCACGTTTTAGACTTAGGCGGTGTAGTCGGAGAGAAGGAACCTGCGGTCCTGGAGACCTTCTACGCCTCATGCATCTTCCAGTATCCCTTTTATACATGCTCTCCGGAGCCTCAAGCTTTTTAAACGTAAACTTTCACCCCGACTTCCGTATTTAAATCAATGCCATAATTAGTCTATTATTTTCTGTATTTTGGAATTAACAGCTTTTACAATACACAAAGCTAATACCCAAACTTCCACTCGGGTCGCAATCTCAAACGCTGCTCTGAGCCATCCTCTTCCTACAACACGATGGTCCCCCGTACGGTGAATCCTGGGAATCCTAACTAGTTTTCTTCTCCTTTAGATTTAAATAATCACTTCGAAATGTGTTCGACCTATGTTTTAGCGGACGTTTTCCAACAAAGATTTTTACTTAAAAATGTATTAATGATCTAAATCACTAAGAACATATTTTTCTTTTTCTGCTGTTGTTCTCGAATTGTGTACTGAACGCCTTTGTTTGTACATAATTTCATTGTTTTAGTAGGGTTGCGTTGTTTTAGTATAGCTTTTGACATGGAAGACATTCTTACTTTTATTTTTATATAAAATATTAATTATCGCGTATAAGTTGTCCTACATCAAACTCTATTATCAGTTTACATGTATTTTTTAATACTTTGGTTTTTCAATAACAAATTCAATGTATAATTAAGCCATAAATGCGGTAGCTATCAACTAAGAAAAAAAATAACTAATAATCCTTTGCTAAGAATTGAATTTAATTCGTTTATAAAAACAGATCTTTATTGCTCAGCGTCACATGACTATTATATTTATATAGGATTATTTACATAATATATATATTTTTCCCTCAGTTCAAATTATACATAATTACATATTATTAAATTTGAAGCACATTGTAGCGATCTGCCATTAATAAACTTAGAACCCGTTGCTCTAATTGAGGTCATCGATTTACAATTTTAATACAACATACAAAAAAATGGGTTGCCTGTAAAGTCGTTTTCCGGGCGAAGATTTTACGTGACAAAGTCCTTTTTCTCGTAGATTATTTATTGATATGAAATATTATTAAATTTCACAATAGGAACCAAGAATTGAATGAAAATAAGAATGCTAATTCCATTTGAGTGATTTGTTAAGGATAATTACGATGAGAAGAAATATGAAATGAAGAAGTGTTTCTGCTGAATTTGTCTTGCGAAAGGGTCAAGTCTACACTTGTCCATGAACGCGCGGCCGTGACCAATCATAGTTCGGTGACTCATCGTAACGTACTGGCGTTACACTTTTTCATGAGTACACCGAGCCGCAACCCAATTTAGACGTTGTCACGGCCAATTAATACAAATAAAAAAATAGAGGAACTTCGTGACGCAGAGGCGTAGCGCTGTCAGTAAACGCTTTGGCAACACGCAATGATTCGAAAAAGGCGGAGAGTTTTTGGTAATGCAGTTCTTAAACATAGTTCCTCTAGTTCCAGCGTTCTCTTTGCCTACCCTGTCATGTGGCGGCGTGAAGCTATAAAAAAAAAAACTTACAAAACTGCACATATAAAAGCTTTATTCTAAATGGTCTACCACTTAAACTAAAAGCATACGGTTCGCGTTCAATACGACTTGAAAATAGTTATAAGATAAGACATAATATTTCAAAAAGCAGACTTTGATAGAAGTTACAGTGAGAAAGCTAAATGTCGAGTATTTCGTTTACAATTTCCCATTCGTTTTAGAGAGCTGGTAGGGGAAGTTAGACGAGTTTTCTAGTTAAAAAAAATATATTTTACAAGAAACCTTGTTCCAGGTATTGGAACTACAATCTTTGTATCGTTTAAGGCTCCATAATATTACTGGTTTAATTATCAAACAACTGACACTTAATTATTAACCAATTACAATAACAATATTGTTGTAGACTATTATTGCCCTACAATGTTATATGATAATGTATAAGAAGATAAATGTTCATTGTCATTAACTTAGTTACCTTTGCTCGGTTTACATCAAATTTTGTTTTATTTACATATTAAGTATATACATGATATGTAGTAAATGTGTAAGTCTATATATATATATTATATATATATATATATATATATATATATATATATATATATATATATATATATATATATATATATATATATATATATATATATATATATATATATATATATATATATATATATATATATATATATATATATATATATATATATATATATATATATATATATATATATATATATATATATATATATATATATATATATATATATATATATATATATATATATATATATATATATATATATATATATATATATATATATATATATATATATATATATATATATATATATATTGGAAATATACGTACAAGCATAGTCTAAGCCATAACATCCAATACAACAAGACCTGCATTTCAAGTTGAACAATTGTCTGTTTGAGTACTATTGTGCGGAGCTCGCTTAAAATCACGTACGCTTTAAAGGTGTAGTTTTGTCAGGCATTAAGTTTTGGCTCAGATCGCGTACTTACCTGAAGTTTCTGTGTGGCATTATTAGAGAATAGGTATAAATTCAATAGTTAAATATTCGGACATTAAGGATTATAAGCGTGCTAAATATAAGAAATCTTAAACGTAACTTCACGTACATGTTGCTAGTATTCGCCTGTTGTATAGCCAGTGTGACAAAGTAACTCGGTCTGAATATTAACGCGACAGTTGTGGGTTCGATTTTCGTTCGAAGTAATATATTATTTCATTCTCCAACTCTGGTTCGATACCAGCGCGGCCTTAAAACGCGGCGTTAAGTACTATTGAGTAGTACCATGGAATGTCTTAATATTATAAGGAAATTAGGGAACGTGCTTAACACCAGGTTCCCTCACTTTTTTGGGAGAAATAGTTTGATTTCATTTTTATTTGTATCTATCTAATATAGCAGTTTAAATTCTTTTCAAGGTAAAAGAATTTAATCTGCTATATTAGATAGATAGGTCTTGCGGTTCTCAAGAGGGCGCAGGTTCAACTCTCACTGCGTTCAATTTTTATAACATATAATTCTTTAAGTATAATTTTATCTTATTTCAATGTTTAAATACAATTCTACAAAAACGCATTAAAAACCAATTAGTCTACGCTTTAATCAAAAAGTTATTCATTAATTCATTAATTAATTAAAATTAATTCTCAGGATCCCAATTTCACTTAAAAGGATCAGAAGCAGAACCTCGATAATCCTACCTATTGATCTGAAACGTAGTGGAAATTTTCTTTGAGGTTAAATTTTATTTTAGACTAAATCTTTAACTCAGAGAGCGCTATTATTTCTTAACTAACATTACATTAATGAAATTTTAAATACATCTCAAATACTAGAGATACAGTAGCAAATTACTTAGGTTTATATACTTCGAAGACTTTCATGAATATCCTTTTTTTAGCAATTAAGTGTCAAATTCTTGGTTAATTTGTTAATGATACAGTTTGAGTTTAAGCAATAGGTGATTTATGGATTTAACAACTCGTAGGAATAATATTTTTCAGTGCGGCGTTGGGTTACGCAAATCGATATACAATTTCATTTTCGAATTTAGCTGGAAAACGGCCATTGTGTCTTAACGGAAGTAATATCTACTTAGAATTAAAAAAAAAAAAAAGCAAAAAAAAGTCTAAATACAATCAAAATCGATCTGTCATTTTTTGATGTCAAGAAAACTTTATATTACAATAGTCTTTAATATAACGTTACAAAAAACAATACACATTTGTCATAATATTAAATATATTTATATGAAAATATAAATAAAATAAACTTATGCATATCAGGCATTGGAAAGTGGCCAGAACTGCGATTCACTTACAGATTAAGGGCCTATTCACACAATATTAATTTATATCAATTCATCAAAAACCATATAGTTGCATATATTTTACGACTGTTATTGCAAGTAATAAAATTCTAAATGTTTGATAGTTACTATAATTTGTATTTTAGTTAATTATTTTTGTATTATTTGTATTATAAGATGGCAAATGTGCAGAAGGGCCATCTGATGTTATCCATGTCGCCCATAGACACCCGCAGCACGAAATCCTCTAGAATGTGAATGCGTTGCCAAGCGAATACCCAGACCCCCCTTTCGGCTTTCGAAAATCTCAGTCACTTGATGAAACACAGCAGCGTTAATATCCTGCTATTTCACGACGTTATTCTGTTAGAGCGTGGTAATTACCCGGTTTGAACCTGGTTCTTTGGAGCTACTGGTGTTGGTGTAGCTTTGTTCTAGCAATTATATGAAGTGCATCTTTTTAAATTAATATGACGACAAAATTAATTGTTTACCAACTCATGTTGAACATTTTTTTAATTCGTTATCAGTACAATAGTATGAAATCTGCCTTATTTGAACAGTTCGTACGAAAATTGAGGCCGCTTTTGAAATTGCATTGAAATAGCAATATCGTCTCTGTAACATGTCTATAGGGCATAATAATACGTATTGATTCACTGTACGTGAAAGAAATCAAACGTCTATTAATTTCATTTTTACGTACGTACATTGAGCTTTCAGCTTCACGGTTTATCCCGAGTACAAAGATTCGACTTGCTGCCCAAATTCTAAGACAGTATTTGTTGAATGGCAGATGTCTACGCCATTTTTCGAGTTTTTATCACAAATAGAAAAAACGGGGACGGAGATAGCAGGGACTAAGCAACGGAGTGTCTTAATACTAGGTTCATATGGTCCCTGCAGTTCCCTCTGCCTACCCTGCCGTGTGCGGGATAAAGCGTGAAGCTAAAAAAAAAATAGAAAAAAATACCTGTATGAACCCACAACCCTCAACGGTATTCCAAAATGTTCTTTGGCATTTATTACAACTAGCAAATTTATTGCATGCTCGTCGCCATAGCAACGGATATTATTAACGATATGGGTAAATTGTTATACATATTATGACAGAGCTTGTAATGTTCTCTTTATAGATTTCATTTAAAACATAATGTACAGTACGTGATTTTACGAGGGTCAAACTGAAAGTTTTTAGAAATGGCAACTTAAAAGCATTATATTAAAAAAATAAGTTTAAATCTTGAAAATAGAACTCTTTACCAATAATATTGAGTATACATTTCATTCATTTGTCATTTGTTTTACGATTTGGCGGCAAATTGAAAATTGTCTGTGCACGTCAGAATGAATTTAAGCCGAGAAAATTTTCGTGCAATGATTTTTTATGACTTTCGATGTCATATAAGTCAACAAGAAAGTTATGATAGACTTCGATTGGCTTTACACGATCAAGCCCCATCTCGTGCCACAGTTTACAACTGGTTTAATGAATTCAAACGTGGTCGAACTAATCTCACCCATGATTTGCGTGAGGGACGGCCTTCTACAGCGACGACTGAAGATAATATCAGTGTTGTGCGGCGTATGATAGAGACTGACAAAAGAGTGACCTATCAGCAGATTCGGACAAGTCTAAGCATATATATGAGTCAAGTGCACAAAATCCTCCATGAAAATTTAGCGGTCAGGAAGCTTTGTGCCCGCTGGATACCGCATAATTTGACCGAGGCTCAAAAACTCCGCCGTGTTGATTGGTGCCGAGAAATGATCCAAAAATTTAACGGAGGTGACTCAAATGCTGTGTTCGACATACTAACGGGTGACGAAAGCTGGATTTACTGTTATGATCCGGAAACCAAAAGACAGTCTGCTCAGTGGGTGTTTCCTTCCGAAGAGTTGCCAACTAAAGTGAAGAGAGGTCGAAGTGTTGGAAAAAAGATGGTGGCCTCGTTCTTCGGAAAGACAGGTCATTACGCGACAGTTGTCTTAGAGGATCAGAAAACGGTTAATGCAGAGTGGTACACTAACAACTGTTTGCCACTTGTCTTGGAAAAAGTTCGAGAGAAACGACCTCGCAGCAGGATCCTCCTTTTTCACGACAATGCCTCGTCGCACACCGCCAGGCAAACGATCGACTATTTGGCGACCTTAGACGGAATTACTGGGTCACCCGCCGTATAGCCCCGACCTCGCACCTTGCGATTTTTATTTATTCCCGAAAATAAAAGAAAAACTTCGAGGAAAACATTTTATGGACGCCGAAGAAGCAGTGGCTGCGTTTCAAAACGCCGTTGAAGAGACCCCTAAGGCTGAGTGGGCAAGGTGCTTTTCTCAATGGTTCCATCGAATGCAGCGATGTATTGATGTAAATGGACGCTATTTTGAAAAGTTATAATAAAACTAATAACTTGCTAGAATGCTTAGTTTTTGATTTTCTAAGAACTTTCAGCTTGACCCTCGTATTAATTATTATAAGCGTTTTACACTTTTCCTACACAGAAATAGTGATGTGAGATTGTAAGTTCCATACTTACACGTCCACACTATTTTCGTAAGGGGTCCGTAGGCTATTGTTTTACGTATTAAATATAGATATTATATATTAATTCAAAAATTTCAACATAAGTTTAATTCTCAGCTATATATTGTTTACTAGTAACTATATCATTTTATTTGTGTGGATAGTATTGACGTCAATTATAATCCGTATATTTTTCTATCAGAATTCTCTCACCTCCTCTTTCTTAACACTGCTTAAATTTAAGTTTTTATATATTACTCAGTTTGTAAGAAAAGTCATTAAATTAATTCTTATATTATAAATATATATACAAGTAAATCTGTACAATACACAAAATTTACGTCTAATAATAGATTTGGTTTAATTTATAAATAAAATGATACAATATTAAACAACAAATCTATCATATTTAATTAATATATTTATTTAATCATATTAATAAACAAATGTTAAAATGTTAATAAACGAAATAGAAACATTAAAAAAATGACTTTATCCAGTATATCTAGGGTAATGGCCTCAATAAAATACTTCACTAATAAGTATTAATATATGTATACCGTATACTATAAACACCTGGTTTATTCGGTACTTATAATATTGTAAACTCTTATATATATATATATATATATATATATATATATATATATATATATATATATATATATATATATATATATATATATATATATATATATATATATATATATATATATATATATATATATATATATATATATATATATATGTAAGCCGCAACTATGTAATTACCGACAGCTCTAATTAAAAACATTTTAAGTACGTATTATTACACATATCTCATTAACTATGTCATTGCTCATAATTACTTATAATGGTTGCAGCGATAATAAATATGACAGAAACGTTAATAGCACTCGATCTCTCAGTGATTGAACTACAATTTACTTATCATGTTGTTTTTGCTGTTAACAATAATTTGCGTCGTATTACTTGTTGTATATTTACGACAAAATGGAGATTATTGGAAGAAACGTGGAATTTTCCAAGTTAATGGTGTTCTACTAAAATTTTTATATAGTAAACGATCTATTTCTGAAATTTATAAGGAAATTTTCGATCAATATCCAAATGAAAAGCATATTGGAATCTCCTTGGGATCACCGGTGCTACTAGTGAAAGATATACAAGATTTACAAGCAATATTTCAAGGTAACTTTCTAAATTTCAACAGTCGAGGCATCAAGAGTAATCCAAACGATATTTTAGCTGATAATGTCTTGTTCATGGAAAACTATCGCCGCTGGAAACTTTTACGTCACAAACTTTCGCCAATATTTACAAGAATGAAGCTTAAAAATATGTATTATATAATGGACAAGTGTGCTCAAGATTTTACTCAGTTTGTTGAAGAAACTAAATATGCTCACCGTGATACATACAATACTCTATACAACTATACAACATCAGTTATTGGAGCAGCTCTCTTTGGAATTGACGCAAAAAGTAAGAGTACTATGAACTCTCCATTCTTAGACATGACAAGAAGTGCTATCGCTCCATCATTAACATTAAATATCAAAGCTATATTATCAAATATATCACCACTTATATTTTAT
The DNA here is from genome assembly GCA_037178615.1 of Dione vanillae. Lineage (NCBI taxonomy): Eukaryota > Metazoa > Arthropoda > Insecta > Lepidoptera > Nymphalidae > Dione > Dione vanillae. Next base: position 58,582 of record JAZFAU010000606.1, on the reverse strand, counting down.
TTGATGGATTTCAAAGTATTTGGAGACCACGAAGACTTCTTTATAGGAACTGTTAGAAAAGTATTAGGACTACGTAGACGTGAAAAAGGTGTTGAAAAACGTCACGATTTCATTGATTTGTGTGTAGAATTACAAGACCAAGGAACTATGAGAGACCCAGCAACTGGCTACGAAATGGAAGCCACCGATGAAGTATTAGCGGCTCAAGCATTCTTTTTCTTTCTGGCAGGAGTAGATACTTCAGCAACGACCATGCATTTTACGTTACTCGAGCTGGCTAGCAATCCAGAAATATTGAAAAAACTTCATAATGAAATCGATAAAATGTTTGAAGAGTCTAATGGTAACCTTACTTATGATGATATTGAGAAATTAGAATATTTAGATATGGTACTTAATGAAGCAATGAGGAAATATCCTCCGATAGGTTCAATTCAGAGGCGTTGTACTCAAGCTGTTACCTTACCGAGTGGAATAAAAATGAAAAAATACGATTTAATTAATATACCAGTATATGCATTACATAGAGATGAGAAGTTCTTCCCCAATCCAACAGTTTTTGATCCTGAAAGATTTTCATCAGAAAATATATCAAAAATTACAAAATTCTCTTATATACCATTTGGTGAAGGAAATCGCAAATGCTTAGGTAAAGTATTTTTCTTGTATTCTTTAAGTTTTATTACTTGAAATGTTATGTCGAAGTCTTAACAAAGGCTTTCTCCACCTACTAAAAACTCAATAAATATAAACTTTTAATAAGTATAAATTTTTGGCATATATTATTTTTATAATAAAATTAATAACTATGTCTAATATTCATGCTCTTCAAAATATATCTCGAATAATATTTTTAAGTACAGTAATATTTTAAAAAGTAATTTATAAAAAATTTATAAATTTTTGCAGGTCCGAGATTCGCACGAGTACAAATGAAGTCCGGCTTATGTTGGCTCCTTAAGAAATACACACTGAAACCACAAAAATATGAACCTGTATCATTCGCGCAAAGCTTTTTCAGTATTAAAGATGAAAAAGCAAACTTTGAACTAATACCAAGAGAGCTTTGAATATTGTTTAAATTTATTAATAAATAAATTTGTAAAATAAATGAATTTATAAATAAATAAATTTATAAAATAAATAAATTTATAAATAAATAAATTTATAATTAATTAAATTTAATTAAATGCAATGATGATATTAAAGTCATCACATATAATTATATATTTTTTCAATTGTATCCACTGTTACGAGCTTTGTTTATATTTTTGAATAATACATTCGTATTTTGGTCATTTTTGAAATGTTAATTCAAAATTTCTGATGATAGAAAAATACTTAAAGAAAACATAAAAATTTGAACGCAGAAAAAAATATTGATTTTGTCGTCGGACTGTGGGGAAATTTAATATAAGTCATACACTAAAAAAAGACAATATTGAGTTGGCAAATATTATACTTCAAGAAAACGTACAAAAATACTTAAAGTAAACATATAAAAATTTGAACGCAGCGGGACTCGAACCCGCGCCCTCTTGCTAACCGTGCAAGCGCTCTCACCGCTGAGCTAAACGATTGTTCTTTGTAATAGTCTTTGGGTAGTGGAAATTTGTAAAAGTCTCCCTACAGAGATACTAACAATGAAATAAGTTGTATAAAGCATATGAGAATTTCGACGCATCGTGATAAAAAACGCATATATTACTGTGCTCCAGTAAACCAGTATTAGAAGACTGTATCTTGATCAGTTCAATACCGATATATGTATAACCAAACAACTGTAACAGTCAAATGTTTTCTACTACATATACTACTATAGTGCACAATTATACTTTTAAGATAAATTATTAATTATACCTTTTTCATTCCAATGCATAAGAACAAAAAGGAAATTAGTGTGAAGGAGTTACTTTTTCCCCACTTTTCTTAAAGTTCCGCAAATTAACACGCAATGCCTCGAAAGGGTTTGCGGAACTCTACTCCGCGCTTTGCCTTGTTACTACAACAAAATAAAAATTATTCATTATTCTTGATTGGGAATCGAACCCCTTACGGGTTTGTGGTTTTGTCGAGAATCTGTCTGTAAATTTACATTTAGAGACTAAACTCTGTGCTTATGCGCCACCATTTAATTATTTTTTTTATTTTTTTTTTAGCTTCACGCTTTATCCCGCACAAGGCAGGGTAGGCAGAGGGAACTGCAGAGACAGTGGGAACCTAGTGTTAAGACACTCCGTTGCTTAGTCCCTGCTTTCTCCGTCCCCGTAAATATTTAATTAAGTTATAGTAAATTACAACATGTTCCATAAAATATTAATATTTTAAGTTACATTTACTGTCTCACGTCAACTCGTACTGTCCTAAGGGATAGATTTATTTTCAATTTAACTTTTTCCTGCGAGTTCGCCATCCGTTACGAAAATGTAGGAGCGGATAGCTTTGGGATGCTAAAAACCTCATAGGGATTGGAAAAAATGTTTGTTACATGTAAACTTATTGGAAATCAATATAAGCTTGTGTTAGCTAAAAGGATGTATGATTTTTGTATTTTTTCGGGATTATGATATCAAATATCGGGTGGAAATGAAAAGTGAAGTGATTTGTCATTGACTTTTTATTTATAATTAATAAGGGACGTAAATGTATAAGGAATTTGTATAGAATAATTAATAAATGTCAATATTGTTATTTTAAACGGCGTTGACTACTGCAACTCGATTTTTTGACGTTTGAATTTGGAGAGCGGAATTTGGGATCTCCGCGGAATATATAATGAATCTTATAAAAAATAGCAATAAAATAACGTAACGTCTTATATTTTCTTATAAAATTTATCATATTTTACAAATAAAAGGCACTACTTGATTTATATTTTCTTTTTTTTTATAGCTTCACGCTTTATCCTGCATATAGCAGGGTAGGCAGAGGGAACTGCAGGAACCATATGAACCTAGTGTTACGACACTCCGTTGCCTAGTCCCGCGTTCCGCCTTACTCGAGGCATTGTGTGTTGGGTGGCGGAACTCAACGCCGCGCTTTGCCTTGTTGCCAGAGCGAAGAAAATGGGAATAGAAAATCATCTTCTCCGACTGGGAATCGAACTCTCAAACCGTCGCGTTTACAGGCAGATACTTACGCCTCTGCGCCACGACGATTTATTGATATTAGAATATTTAGACAGTGTAACATTTTTACGCAAGTAACAGGTTAGGCAAAGGAAACCATAGGCTCGATGAAGCTAGTGTTAAGACACTCCGTTTACCACTTTCTACCATACGAGGCCTTGAGTGTTGAGTTGCGGAACCGCGAACGTTGTTTTCAGAGAAATAAAATGCAAATATTTCTTTTTTAAAATAGAATCAAACCCAGAAACCGTCGCTTTAACAGGCATACGCTATGTCTCTGCGTCACGACTAATTGGTAACTGCTAATTTATATTCAAATTAAAAAATTTTAAGTTTATAAACCAGTTAAACTAAAGCAAAATTTCCCTTGAAATACATCACAATAGTAAAATCCACAAAACTCTGTAACGTTGCGAGCACATGTACAATATACATTAACTAAAGTAACAAATATAAATACTTGTATAAACAGCGTCCCCTAACGAAGTTTACGAATGATTCGGCAGGTAAGCATAGGCCTATACAAATAGCCTGGAACGACTTTATTACTGTTATTTCGATAAATATTTTGTGAGAGGCTTGTATGACGTTGGAGCTGATGGAACTCGTGATGCTATGAAATTTAACAGCTGGGGAAAATTTTAACTTTAAAATAACTTTTGCTTTAATTACAACAGTGAATAAATCTTGAAATCGACCAAAATTTGTAAGAAATTCCTCTTTTTAGAGTTCTGTATGTCAAAAAAAACGGGACTCCTATAAGATCACTCTCTCAGTCTGTCCGTCTATCAGGGCCATTTTTTACAAATCACGTGGAAGGATTAAGATGAAATTAATATCAAAAATTCTTAAGTTCTAAATGAACTTCTAAGTTGATATATGATTATGGGTATTTTTCTCTTTGTCCTGCTATGAGCAGGATGAAGCGTGAAACTTAAAAAAGAAAAGCATCGAACGTTCCAACTAAAATAACAGAGTGTCAACACTCAAAGCGCTCATCTACCACTAACGCTAGAACCGTCTGATATAAATAAATATCACATCTTCTTTCTAAGAGGATATGCGTGTACATTGTAAGCCGAGTATTTTCTTAGATGGCTTATTTTTGTTACTTTTGTAGCATATTTTATGTTTAAGGCGAATAGCAACGACCTGATAAGTACACCTAGCACTTTTCTTTATTAACCTTCGCGAGAGAGCTTTTATAGAACACTTCAAAGGACAAACAGCTCTCAGTTTAAGCCTTCATCTATTTTTAAGTCTATTCAGGAATTCAGGTAATATTTTAGTATAGCTTTCTTTGAAGCGACTTTGAAATGCTTATGAAGTATTTTACTGTACTTAAAACTGAATATTTGTATAAATAATCGCTATTTATTAGATACGAGCCTGATTAAGCGTTTTGAGGAAGAATTTGAAGATGTAAACGGGATACAGAGAAAAGATTTATTGTCTAATAAATCAATTTATTATACTATCTACGTAGGGAAGTAAAGTTGAAGGCACTACTGTAAAATATTTATTTTATATCAGTTTCATATTAATTGCTTTAAACTGATATCATATCTTTTTCATATCTTTTTTTTATCATTACCGTCGTGGCGCAGAGGCGTAAGTATCTGCCTGTAAACGCGACGGTTTGAGGGTTCGATTCCCACTCGGAGAAGATGGGTTTTTCTGTTTCCATTTTCTTCGCTCTGGAAGCTAGGCAAAGCGCGGCGTTGAGTTCCGCCACTCAACACGTAATGCCTCCTGTAAGGCGGAAAGCGGGGACGGAGAAAGCAGGGACTAAGCAACGGAGTGTCTTAACACTAGGTTCATATGGTTCCTGCAGTTCCCTCTGCCTACCCTGCTATATACGGGATAAAAGCGTGAAGCTATAAAAAAAAATAAAAAAAAATATCTTTAATGTTTTAATAAAAATAGCTGTTGCTGAGATTTTTGTATACATTCGTGTACTAACAAAATGTTATGCGTTCTATGTAAATTTTAATTGTTAATAATAATATTATTTTTAAATCTATCCATTATCACATACAGAATGAAATACATAATATAGGTAGGCCAAAACAAATTCTTGTAATGTGGTTATCAGCCAAATGTTCATATTTTAGACATAGACATAGACATAGATATGTCAATCATCTAATATTTCTTCTTAAATGCTATATGGAGTTTAACCCCGCATTGAATCTATCTATAAAACAATTAATACCTAAATATCCACTTAACCATAATATGAAATCATATTTTCATATACATACATATTATATACAACTTATATTGTTTCTTATTTTGTTTGAAACATAAATAAAATAGGGCCACGACGTTCATCTAATTTGTCTCAAGTGTCGCATATGACACGTTTCGCTTCATATTTTCGAATATTTTCTTTAAAATATATACGATATTTTTTTATTTTTCTAAGTGTCTAAACACTTTGTTCTTTATTTTCATTGAGGTTGAAATAAACTGTACTTTTTTTATAGCTTTTATCCCGCACATGGCAGGGTAGACAGAGGGAACTGCACGAACCATAGGAACCTAGTGTTAAGACACTCCGTTGCTTAGTTCCTGCTTTCTCCGTCCCCACTTTCCGCCTTTTTCGAGGCATTGCGTGTTGAGTGGCGGAACTCAACACGCCGCGCCGCGCTTTGCCTAAACTGTACTAAGTGACAAAATTCAAAAGTTAAGGGTTTCCCACTGGTAAAAGACAAAGTTTCAGTTAGTAAGTCAGATGGTAGTTAATGCTGAAAACCAGATAAAAGCCGATACTTTAAGCAGTCGTTATTTGCCAAATATTGTAATGTCTTAACATTAGATTTTCTGCGGTTCCCTCTGCCTACTCTACAACAGGGACAAAGTATAAAACTAAAAAAATAAAATAACAATAATATTAAAAAAAATACATATATATTCCTTTAATCTTTTATATAAAAATTGAACCTAAAACCAACACTCAAAAACGACGTTTGTGAAGTGATCACAATAGGTTTAGAGAAACCTGGCTGAGTTTGTTGTGGGCTCTTCTCACCAGGCCGCGCTTGGAACCCTCATAACTTTAGTTTTGAGTCGTGGAGTGTGTAGGTTTCAGAGGGGCTCAATTTGATATTTATTATTAAATAGGGCTCCTTTCACACTTCTCCGTTCGCTCTATCTGACGTACACAAGTGATCATCTTATTGATTCTAAGCGGAAAATAAATAAATAAAATAAAATAAAATAACAAATATATAGAAAAACTAAAAAAAATTCAATTTTTTTTTTTTTTTAGCTTCACGCTTTATCCCGCACATGGCAGGGTAGGCAAAGGGAACTGCAGGGATCGTGGGAACCTAGTGTTAAGACACTCCGTTCCGTCCCTGCTTTCTCCGTCCCCACTTTCCGCCTTTTTCGAGGCATTGCGTATTGAGTGGCGGAACTCAACGCCGCGCTTTGCCTAGTTATCCAGAGCGAAGAAAATGGAAATAGAAAAATCCATCTTCTCCGACTGGGGATCGAACCCAGAAACCGTCGCGTTACAGGCACACGTTGCGCCTCTGCGCCACGACGGTCCTCCTCAAATTTTACCCTACATTTATTTTCTTTAATTGGCTTATTTACTTATAAAAACAAATTCTACCCTCATTATTTCCCACATCGGTATTCTTCAATTAAATTTCGCACCGTCCGTTCGTTAGCCGTAAGGCCCAGGGCACTAGTTTATCCGTCTAACCCAATTACGTTACGAAACAAGCTGTATTTGTATTGTCAGATATTCACTGGTGTGATTTTATTTAAATTATATTTTTGATGCTATGTACATGAAAAATAATTATTTATTTACTGATTTAAATCAGTTTAATATTTATAAGTCAAAATATTAAAATAATTTTGAAAGCAGATCCACGTAGCAAAAGATCACATTTTGTCTTGTTTACCAAGCGCAATAAAAACGATTAATTTAATACAGTTATTATATTTTTTTAGCTTCACGCTTTATCCCTCACATGGAAGGGTAGGCAGAGGGAACAGTAGGAACCATATGAACTTAGTGTTAAGACACTCCGTTACTTAGTCTCTGCTTTCTCCGTCCCCCCTTCCTATTTTTTCGAGGCACTGCGTGTTGAGTGGCGGAACTCAACGCCGCGCTTAATACAGTTATTTTATGTTAAAATTTATGAAAAAACGTGTTTTCTTAGACACCGACTTAACAGATATCATCATTTAATAATCGAGGTCGTCGGGGTGAGCCGTTTATCAGTAAATTTCATTGTAATAGTATAGACTGTACATAATGTCTTTAGCTAATGCAAGAACAGTAACAGAAAACGAAATAAATGGTCAAAACTGTGCAGAAAATATATATTCATACCTTAAAAATATTAAATAAGAATTAACAATAACTTTGATTTCATTAAATGAATGGCCTTTTACAGTATATGTTAAACTTACCAAAAAGTGAATGTATGTATGTTAAAAATAAGTTTCTGATCGCTAAAAAAGCGAGAATTACTGAAAAAAATATTACTGACATCGGAAAAAAATATTAGTAGGATGTCAATCCTACTCCTGTATGAAATTCGACTCGTACGTATTCCTTTTTTCAAGGTACAAAATGGACGGAGGCTTAATTATTTAAATCTGTCATTGCAGCGCAGCGGCACAGCGTCGAACTTCAAACAGTTAGTTGTTAGTGAGTTTGATGTCCACTGTCCACTTGGGGAATAAATTATAGAGTATGAATTATTTCAATTCTTCACTTGGTATCAAGACAAAGCGCGGCGTTTAGTTCCACCACTATTAAGGTCGAAAGTGAGGATTGTAAAAAGAGTGTTTTAAGTCTAGATTCCTACACTTGCTATGCTAATGTAAACATATTTCAATTTAACATTTTATAATCTTTAATAATAAATAAGAAAACAAAGTTGTTATTACATAAATTAGTTGTAACGAGCGTATATGCGTTTGGATATATTTAGATGACAAAGCATGACTTAGTAGTCAGTATTTTTAGACGATTTCCTCGTCGTCAGGCTCGAATTCCGCTAAATTCCATTTATTGTACGTACACATTTATTAAACATATTCATTTCCTCGGTAAGAAGCAATATTGAATTTAAAAATAGAAAAAAAATCATTTTCTCTATGAGTTTAACTTTGAAACAAAATACTCCAGTTCAAAGCACAAAGTAAAATTCAAACAAAAATTTCCGTTATCCACATATCACTTTGTCAATACATTCAAATCAATAGAATATATTCCGGCACTGTCAGTATATCGACTAACTGCCTTTGAAGGTGCTCTACGTAGAAGGACTTTTGATTCCAACGATTCTTTCATAAAAGCAATAGTATGTTACATATTTATTTATATAATATATACAAAATAGTAAAATTTTTGGAACTCGTAAATTTAAATATTTTATTTTTTATTATTTCAAAATGTCTGGATTGCTATACTGTTTCAATTTATAATGGTTTGTACATAGTTTAACAAACACGCCATTTTACTCAGAAAGCAGAGAGTAGAGTGTCTTAACACTAGATTCCTTTTCTACTATACTTTATACAGTAAGAAACGTGAACCTATACATTAGATTATTTTTACCAAATAAATTTCAATGTTAGTTGAAGTGACTTACAATATTAGTTGGATCATAAAAACATTCTTCGACCCAAATCAAAAACTTTTTGGCATAGCCAATTAAAACCACACACAAAGGTTATGCAGAAATCAAAGTTACTCACAGACTACAGCCAACAACTGAGCGATGGAATGAATCGCGGTTCCCTCAATACTGAGTACGGCTGACTTTTGCAAACCCATCGCGTTTTACACATAAATCATTGAGAACAATCGGCTAGCGTTGAGTGGTTTCGGAGCCACGCGAAGTGGGATTACATAGAGAATTCTTTATTTGTAGTCACTAGGAAATGGAAAAACTATTAACATTTATTGGATATATTTAAACATGGGTATAATAACAAGAAGAGACATTACAAGACGGAAAGAAAATCAAAGGAAATCAAAGCCATAGCCGGTTCAAAGATGGACTTAAGGTAAAAAATAGATACATACATACATACATAGCTTCACGCTCTATCCCTAGCGGGGTAGTCAGAGAGAACGGAGCGCCAAACGCTGCGGTCCCTGCATACCTCTTTCGCCTCTTCCACTGTCATTAACCTCTTCATGCATGCTCTCCGGGGAGTCCTCATGCTTTTTACGTGACCTTCCTCCAGTATCTTCGATACTGTGTTTTCGAAAGTCAACCGAGGTCTCCCCTTACCTCTCTTACCACTCACTTTTCCATCATATATCTTTTTTACCATTCTTTCGTCACTCATTCTTTCGACGTGCCCAAACCATCTGAGCACGTTCTTCTTCATTCTTACTGTGACATCCTCGCTGGTACCTACCATCCTGTGTACCTCTTCGTTGCGGATTCGGTCAGCTAAGCTGACTCCGCATATCCTTCGAAGAGATCGCATCTCCACAGCATTCATCTTTCTTTCATTCTTCTTCTGTAATACCCACGTTTCACTGCCATATAACAGCGTCGGAACCAAAACTGCATTGTGTACGGCCAAACGTGCAGCGACGCTGACGTTCTGCCGCCTCAACAACGCAGCTAAGGCACCGCTCGTTCTGTTACCGGCAGCAACACGTCTTTCCACATCCATTTCGTATCTACCATCTCTACTTAACATACTTCCCAAGTATACTACTTCGTTCACTTGTTCCAATAATTTTCCATTCACGAAAATCTTGCATTCCGTCCTTTCCTCGTCTCTTTCAAATACCAGAACCTTTGTCTTACTTGCACTAAAACACTAAAATAGATTTAATTGTATATAGCATAAGTTTAGTGTAAAGAAAATGTTTTAACTTAAAAATAGACATAATTACAGGTAATACAAGTTTTTTCACTTTTGGTTTTAGCTTCACGCTTCATCCCGCACATGGCAGGATAGGCAGAGGGAACAGCAGGAACCTAGTGTTAAGACACTCCGTTTTTCACTTTTAATTTTTATTTATATTTTTACATGACTTCCGTAGTGATGAAACACAGAGTCTGTCGATAAACACGACAGTTGTAACTTCGATTTAAAGTTAGGAGAAGAAATTATGCCATATATTTACTGTGTTAGACGACTTTGTAGACCAGATCTTTAAAATCAGATCTTTTATATTCCTACTGTGATATTATATGGAATTAAGCGTAAAAGTAAAGGAAGCATCTCAATGTCCTTTTTCTATTAACATGTAAATACGATTGTAAAAATACATGGTTGGCTTTTTTAATTAGCAATTCGTAAAAATTCCACTACGTGTGTTTTCAAAGCGATTCAAAATTAAAGTTAGTTCGACTTTTTGTCGACCATTAGATATAAATTTGTATGAGATTTCCCTTCATTAACCTTTAAAAGCCGTGCTTGGACCATTCGTTAATAGTTACATTAGTTAGATAATATTGAAAGTAAACTATAATCAATTTTATGATTTTATTCCAATACATAGTATTGTATTTTTTTACGAATATGTTTATTTGATTTCTTTTAATCCAATGGCAAATAGTATGTCACAATTTTTTGTACGCTTTTTATATATGCGATTTTTCAAACATATATTTATATAGAGTTCATTCTGGAGCTATATATATATATATATATATATATATATATATATATATATATATATATATATATATATATATATATATATATATATATATATATATATATATATATATATATATATATATATATATATATATATATATATATATATATATATATATATATATATATATATATATATATATATATATATATATATATATATATATATATATATATATATGTATGTATAGCTACATGTTATATTCGATTGAAATCAGGATATACTCGGGGAAATTCACTTATACAGTAGTAGAACACTGGCCCACATTGTTTGTTTTTGACAATATTTAAAACTATTACGAAAGTATAAGCATATTTTATTAGAGTGAAAAAATCGATCGTGCGTACGAATGTGAAGCGGGCCGTTATAACGTATTTTAGAATCTTTAAATGAAACAGTATTACTAGTGTACTAAAGTTAGTCGAGGCTTTTCTTCTTTCTTATTATTTTGATTAAATTAAACAAAAATTAAGATCGCCAATTTCATAAAGAAACAATTAACAAATAAAACAGACCATAGTAATAATCACAACTCAATTAATTTATGTATATCCCAAGTATAACATAATTCTAGTTAACACACACTTGTATGGATGTACGTATCATCGCGTCAAACTAATTAACTTGCGATAGGCGAGCAGAGGAATGCTAACGAGCATCCTCGCTATTGGCTAATTACTCATTTAGACAAATCTAGATACAACTCGGTTATTTATTGCATTCGAATAGCAATGCTTGGTTTCATTTCCATCTGTAAATAGGTTTTAATCGATTTTTTGTATAGATTTAGTAATAAATCATTAATATCCAATTTTCAATTTGTATTATGAATCTTTTTATATTTAGGTTTAGCTACGACAGTGTGAGTATAGATATATATTTTAAAGTACTTAATTTTGTACGTAGGTTGCAAGTCACTGGCGCCATACATGTCGTCATCAAGACTTTCTTCTGTCTATTGAGACTATGGATTTCTAAGCTTCCTTCGAACAATCCCTGATTTCCACAGTTTTTTTTTTTTATTTTTATTATTTTTTTAATTATTAAATTATAATTGTCCTATTTCTAAAAGATTTATTTTTGTATCTATAACAATTAATGGCTCATTTAAACGTAAGTATCTAATAATTTATTTATATTTTTGTATATTAATAGTATATCATTTACTGTTATTGACACGATGATTTATTCCACAAAAATCGAACTACAACCATCGTTTAAACTCAAATGCCACAATCTCCATCAGTGCCAATCAAGTGCCATAAAACTGACAAATTAGCCAGACTCCTAACTTGAACAGCAACTCAAGAAAATGTACCAACTATGCCCTACTTAATATAACATCTTACATTTCCCAACTGGCGTGCGTCCAGGATTCTTGTTAACCTAGAAATGCCATCTCTGATACTCATTAAGAACAAATCGATACTTAGTTTACAGCTTAGTTAAGCGATTGAGGTATACTCGTAATTTAAGTTGAAACAGTAATATCCTGAGTATAAATGACTGACTTATGAGCAGTTCTTGTAATCACAACAGGTTATTTAAAGAACAAATATCGTTCAAGTGACATCAGTAGCTATATCCGTTCATTCACTTCTTTTGATAAAAAAAAATGCAAACAAAAACAGAAATTTGTTATAGATTTTTTCTTATTTAAACTTTATTAAGCAAAGAAACCTGAGAGATAAAATATAGAAAAAGCGATGTTAAAAGACACTTTCGACTCCGTGCCGTACTCTACCACGTGTTCTTACCAGAACTATGAACTATACAGATTTTTATAATTTTTCTAATTCCGCTGTAATCGCTTTGCAAACAGGCATGCTTTGACCCAATAGTTTTATTATTACAACTAAGTTGAACAAAATTAGGTATTTCAGCTAGTTCTATGCTACATTTCCGCTACCACTAAATTAGTAACGCAGGCTTTACCTAAGTTATGCCTCCACCGAAACACATCTGTAACTGAAAGGCATGAATCAATAAATTTACTAAATGCAAAGTTCTGTTGGTTTGTGCAGCTGCGCATTTCGAATACAATAAACTTACTCCCTAATTGGAAGTAGATAATAGTTATTTTCGTTTCTATGTTTGAACTGATACAATATACTGAACGTAAATTGCAATGGATGACCCAATTATGAATGAGTGTCACGTTTGTTTTGGACGGATCTGTAGTCTGTAGTGTAACGAATGTGGCTCGATGTTTGTTTTGTTGCGTTATTATTTTGGGGAGATACAAGGGAAATTTTAATATATAATTGTTGTATATAGCATTGTAGGTTAAATTTGATAGTGAAGGAGGCTATCAATGAATTACATTCTAATTGCATTTTGATAATCGTTTTTATATATTTTTTTTTATATTATCCGGGTAGGCATATGTCTCCACTCCACCTGATGGTAAGTGGAAGTGGAGTCCAAACGCGAAGACGACTATTACTGACAGCAAGAATGAGTTGCACTAGTCACCCTCGCCATGCCGGCCCGCAAGATGCCTCTTCACGCCTCGTTTGAAGGCACCCAGATTAAAAGAGGAGGGGAACACGTATGCTGGTAGAGAGTTCCATGGTTATTTTTAGTTCATAAGTTCATGTTATTATTACCAATAGGATAGAAATAAATTTTGATAAAATCTACAAAAAAACTAAAAAATAATGCGAATTGGACTCTAACTAAGAAAGTATGTATATATCGTTTTATTATCTATTCTAACATTTATTGTATGAGGTGGCACTTAATTTGCTCAATGATTATTAATATTGCATTAGTTGATATGGCAGCAACATTCAGCTTCCCAGCTTTCTAGTCATCATGGCTTTTAAGATACAGCCTGGTGAAAGACATACAAATATTAGTAATAATATAGCTTTTTTGGATGTGGAATCCTAAAAAATCTGCCTTTTTCAATTAAGTAGGCACAGTGTATGTTGGTACTTTCTTAATATATATATATATATATATATATATATATATATATATATATATATATATATATATATATATATATATATATATATATATATATATATATACATATATATATATATATATATATATATATATATATATATATATATATATATATATATATATATATATATATATATATATATATATATATATATATATATATATTTACAAAAGGAAAAGAAAGTCTCACGTACAAAACGGATTGGTTTTGTCCGTTATTTAATTCTGTTGGGAAGTTTTAATGAGAAGCTCAAAGTTTAAAGTTCTCAGTTGTGCGTGGTTTTTGTTGGATATTTCATGAATGTACGTCACGCGGTGTCAAGTCTAATTCTTTCTCTTTATGTAGTTGTAAAAATTATGACTGCAGTTGAAAATTATGTATGTGTAGAAAAGTTAAGTTAGTCCACTGTTGAAAATAATCAATACTTTGAAACTTCTATAAGTAAAGTAATATAAAAACATAACAATAGCCAATGGGGAATCAAGATTTATTGATAATTTATTTTTTATTTTTTTTATATTTTGGAAACAAACAGTACTATTAATAATTATAAATGTTGTACATAATTAATCCTTAAACCAAAACAGTTTCCTATGACAATTAATACATAAATAACTTTCAGAGGTTAGAAAGCATATTAATTATTATTATTATAAATTAAATATTATCATTATATATATAAATTAAAAATTATTACAATATATAGTTATAGTTTAGTTTAGTTATAAAAGACTTTTTAATGCACGTTTGGAAGTACCAACAGAATTCACGAAAAGAAACTAATGTAAAGACACTTCGTTTTACACTTGCCCTCAGATTCTGTGACATCGAGTGTAAAGTAGCGAAAGTCATCGAGGTGCTTTATCATATCAGAAATTAAACGTCAGATTTTGTTTTAATAAATATTAACGTATATTTATTTTAAACAACTCCTGTTACCTAACTTTTTATTGCTGATTATTGTTATAAAATGAAAAACCCTGCCCTGGAAAGCTAAGAAGTAAAGGTATAAGTTAAGTTTTTCAAGTACCAAGTAGATAATTATGAGACTGGGAAAGTAAAGGATGTATGTTGTGTTAACTTAGAGTGCTCATTGCTAAGAGTAATTTTTTTTTCATAGTGATTTGGAACGAAAATGTATACAAAATATGAATGTAGTTAATTTCAGATTAGAAAATAGATCCATATTTTAGCAAGCAATAGAAATCCATTTTGAGGCCCGTTGTCCCTGATGTGGAATAACAGAACCTCAATAAGCTCAATCATCCTGGAACAAGAGGGTGAAGTCACAGGAGAACCTGTATTCATCTGAGAACTTATAATTTTATCACCAATTGTGAAAAAACAACTTAGCGCTCCATAGATTCACCGTGCGGGTGCCGGGCCCATCGTGTCATAATTCAAATTCAAATTCAAATTCAAATAATTTTATTCCAAATTAAGAATACATGATTCATTTATTGAACGTCAAAAACACTACCACCGGTTCGCTTAAGTTAATGCCTCAGACCTGAGAAGAACCGGCGCAAGAAACTCAGCGGGACTTTTCTTTTTTTTTTTAAGTTGTCAATATTATAGTAAGAGGAGCTTCGAGCAGGACTTGGGACTTGCGACCCATATGTAGGTTAAAGGACCCCTTTAAAATGCATTGACGCTCATCTTCACTGTCTAAGCTCCTTCCACTATCTAAAACAAATTTTAAATGTTCTACCAAAGTCGCCTTCAAAGTGCGTTCTAGAAATGATTTTGTGATAGTATAAGCCGAGATCTTTTAGTAAACTATAGAGAGATTTCGCTGCTATACCTCTCGCTCTTATTTCAACCGTATATAAGTTAGGTCTAAACCTATACCTGGTCAGTTCGTTTGTAGGATCGAAATACTTATTGAGTTTAAAGTGGTGACTTTTCGGGATATTTGTTTCCCACGGAACAGTAAGTTCTACCAGTACTATGCGTATACAGGCTTCGAGAATGGAATGGAAGAGTCATTTGGAACGCATATAGGTAGAATTTTAATACTGCTGGAGACCAGTCGTGAATTAGGGTGCGCCACTTTAAAGCTAAAGGGATACAGAATTCTTCTATGGTAAGCCACTCATTTTGCATTTCTAAGCCCATTGCGTGCACCTTATACTTATCTTTCACATTTTGTCGAATAAAAGATTTTACTATGTCTGTGTCTTGGACTTTCTTCTTTGATCCTAACTCTACTATACTAAAGTGCTCCTATCACAAATTGCACACTTCTGTCTTTTGGAAGTGAGGTAACAATCTCATCCCGTGATTTTTCCAGAATATGTTTTGGCGACTCTTAGATGTTTATAGAGCTCCGATGGTTTCCTTAATCTCAACCCAAATTTTTTTTTGTCTCTAAATAAGATTGAAGTGTCCGCCGAATGCGCTAGCCCAAGCCAAAACTCAGCGACGAGGAAAGGCCAATTCAGACGTGATGTTAGAAAATTGTCGTAAAACCAAGCTTTCTTGACATTACTTATAGGTTGATGGTTTACCTTTTCAAGATTCGTCAAAAAGCTGTCGACTAGTACATCAAAAGATGGAGTTCGGCCTATGTAATCTATTTTGTTACCTAGAAATTTAAAAGGTGCCGCCTCGAAAATTACAGCAAAACTTTAACCGCCACTTTATAGTCCCGTATCATATGATCCGCATATTTTGTGTTTCCTCTTACATGGAATCTGGCAAAGTTTTAGAATAGATTAACAAACGCTTAAAATGATTATTACAATAAAAGGTAACTTCGTCTTCCTTAGTGTTGAGTTGTTTAAGAGTATGATATGTCTATTAAATATGAGAGTAGATAGTTGTAGATAAGTTGTCTATACATATGAGAATATTAACTTAATATTATAAGTTAACGATTTTATTATATTTCATCGTATTAAAGCAGAATAGGTGGGGGGTCTAGTATTATGTAAAATAATGATTTAAATAATTATTCTAAGGTGAATGAGCTTTATCCCTCACATGGCAGGGTAGGTAGGGTAGGGTAGGGTAGGATATCTAAAATTTTCAGTAATAGATTATGCAATTTGATAGGAAAGTTTTTACAATATCACGCAAAAACTACTCAACCGATCATTATGAAGCTTACTTCACATACTTTTGGAGATATTAGAAGTTTTTTAGAGAGCTTTTTTAGTGAAAAAATTTCAAAATGTACTTCAATGCTACTTAGCATTCCCCACTTCAATGTCTATTTTAATTAGCTATAGTTTCAGCTTATTAGATTTTTTTCTTTTAATATTTATTTCATAAATTAAATATAATCAAGTAAATTGGAATATATTGACTTTGAAGATGTTCATGTGACTTTCGATAACATTACGAAATGAACGCACTTCAATTAAACTGTTCACTCTAGTATGATAATAGATTATTGGTTCTCGTAATTTTGATTAACAACATTTATTTAAGCATTGGACTTCGAACATAGACTACTAAGGTCGGTAGTCGTTGGTAGATTGACGTAGCATTCGTCTGTCGGTTGTCACAAGCCTGACAGGGTAGGCAGAAACACTTAATGTCTCCTTTTAACGCTTTCTGCCTCACTCAAATCAACGAGCCGCTTTGTCTTTTACAAAAGACAAAATAAAATAATTTATCTTCCCTGACTTGGAATCGAACCGATAAATCATCGCATTTACAGGCAGACACTGACCTCTTCGCCACGATTGTCCTCAACTAATAAACTAAGGTAACTTCGTTCCTTAAAAAGTATCTCGAAGCCTAAAAATGTTTGAGATATTAATTTTCTTTATTAATGTTATCTCAGTAATCTCGATTCGATGGCAAACATATTGACTGAGATTTCCAGACAGTGCTTATTATTGTGCTGTCACAATTTCGTAGAAGTTTCATTTTAATCCGTCCAGTTGTTCCGACAACAGATAGACAGACAAAAACTTAAATATAACGAATCGATATTCGTGGTGCGGAGGCGCCTAAGCGCAACGGTTTGTGGATTCGATTTCCACTCGGGGATGATGGATCCATTTTCTTTATTCTGACAACTAGGCAAAGCGCGGCGTTGGCCTCGAAAGGCGGAAAACGGAGGACGAAATGTCTTAACACTAGGTCAACTTTACCTACTCTGTTACAAAAAGCGTGAAACTAATTAAAACAGAGTCAAAGTTAACAAATAATAATTTAATGTTTCATACAATTATTTTTTATAAATATGTTGAATTTTGTAATATTTTATACTATTATTTTCTTTAACCTTGAGATATTGACAATGAGAATACCATGTTATTGCCAACTGAACTGACCTATTTATTAACCATATACCTATGTAGAGAGTAAAACAAACCTTGTATCAACTTTTTAATGTTGTATTTTTGATTTATTATTTATATATTAATACTACTAAAAAAAATTTAAGAACACTTATATAAATTTCTACGTAGCGACACTTCAACTAAACGATTTTGCGGTGCAAAAATTTAAAAACATCACAAATAAATTTAAAAAAAATTTGATCATAACTACGCATGTCCAGAGTAATTGGAGGCTTTCGATAAGGCGCGGGTTCTAATACCGCTTCGTTTAAATATTTATATGTTTTCTTTAAATGCTATATCTTGTTTAAAACACATAACTTGCCTTATACTTAATTAAGCAACATAGTATGACAATGTTGTCACAAGACTATTTACGATGTCACTAAGCCGTATTTATAGTACACGACAGGATCGCTCAATAATAATGTGAACATTGCCTTAAAACGGTTGCAATATGTTTTGTTCATGCTTTAAGTTATTATAATTATTTTGAAAAGATTACAAGCAATAAAAAAATCATACATATATACATAGGTATGAGCATATTATATGTGTATATATACAATATATAAATCTTAAACATAAATATAATATCTAGCAATAATAACATAGCACATTAATAGTCTGGCTATAATTAATTAAATATATTTATATAATGTAAAAAAAAATACATTTAATAAGAAAAAGACTTGGCTCTGGTTTTAATCATATATACACTTAATGGGGGCCGTCGTGGCGCAGAGGCGTAAGCGTCTGCCTGTAAGCGCGACGGTTTGAGGGTTCAATTCCCACTCGGGGAAGATGGATGTATATTGAATAATGTAGGGTAGGGTGTGCCGCATTTGTGGAAGCGTGCTGAGGGGGAGGTTATTTATTAATTATTTACCTTATATAGTCGGTCTTAGGATAATAGAAATTGTACAGTACCTTATCTTCATAATTCACAACACAAACACTGATTGTTCACGGCCGCCATGGAATGTTTCACATTAGTCTTCTTCACTTAGGGTTACTTGCACTATTATCTTTTGTAGGTTTGTCTTTGTCAGGTTCAATATCAAGAGGGAATACACAAAAGGGAAGTCAAATAAGGCTGAGGGAAAATCACACCGCTAATTAATATTAGATTCAGGAAGGACGTGCGCTCGCGTCGGCCGTCTCACGTGCCCCTTTTACTACTTCTCGACTACTACTACTACTACAACCGCTCGCGCGGGGTGTTCGCACAAGACTCTAAACTAGTCGGGGTTGCCATATATGAACAAACATAGCCCCCGCCCTAAACATCTAATGTTTACGAGAAAATGGGAGTAGCTAACTAATAGGTAGAGGAACTAATTTGGTTAAGGCTCTCTTTAGGATACCTGTCGATGTCTTAACATCGACCACACGCACAACGCTATCTTTACCAGGATAAATTTGGGAAATGCGACCACGTCGCCACTGTAAAGGGGGTAAATTATCATCTTTGATGAGGACTAGCTCGCCTACTGTTGGAGGATTCACTGGATCAGTCCACTTCTGCCTAGTCTGCAGAGTGTATAGGTACTCTAACTGCCACCGCGACCAAAAATGTTGAGTTATCTGTTGCACTACTTGAAAACGGGTTAAACGATTAATTTTTACATTGTTATAGGGATACTCCGGCAAAGCACTAAGAGGTTGGCCAATCAAAAAATGACCAGGCGTCAAAACTTCTAGATCGTTAAGGTCATTAGATAAGGGATATAACAGCCGGGAATTTAATACCGCTTCAATTTTAGCAAAAATTGTAGTTAATTCCTCGAATGTTAAAGGAGTTTCATAAACGACCACCGACTCTGATGATTCCTTCTTTGTCAAGAAAGAGTGAGAGTCGTCTTAGGGAAGACCGCAAGGAAACGCTACGCGCTAACGCGATAAGGATACAGATAGCTCAACGGGTAAGTTTCGGGTTTTATTTATAAATCTCACCATCGTTATCTAAGGGGTTAGCAATCATGGGTTGAGGGGTCTCTTCGACCTTCCAGAATCTCTCGATGAGACGGGATAAGGATATTCCAGTCATGGGGGGCTCTAATTCACCATAATCGGCAGCGACTGGACCACAAACAATATAACCAAAAATTGTAGATAAAGCAGTAAGGCCGTTAAAGTTAAATATTTTATCTTGTAATAAAAGCGCGCCGAACACGTCAGCACCCAATAGTATATCTATCGGGCCAGGCTTATTATAGGTAGGGTCAGCAAGGGAAAAATCACTATTAGGAAAAAACACAGACTCAGGGAACTCAAACTCAGGATGCGTACCGGCAATCACATCTATAACCATAGCAGAGGTTGACACCTCAGGGAAGGAATAATACAAAGGTTTAAAACACAGGGAAATAGAACCACGGGAAACCACTAAAGGAATATTACCTATGCCACGTACAGGGGCACAGGAGGGGGAGATGGTCAAATTGAGGTAATTAACAACAAGATCGGTTGTAATGAGGCAACCCTGGGCACCGGTATCACATAAGGCACGCGCTTCAATAAAATAGCCACTAGCAGTTTTAACGTGTAATTTAACAGTAGGCAATAATATAAGGGAATTGGGTGAGATATTCAGGCAAGGGGAAGGGGGAGTAATACAAGTATCTAGCTGTGTGGATCTATCTTCTCTATTATAGGAATTATCACGATATCTTATATTATTTTCAACCTGTCTAGGTTGGGGCGGAGCATTTTCTCTGGGGGGAGAAGCTCTCTGGGAATGTCGTTGGGGGGAGCGCTGGAGTTGTGAAGGGGAATATTTCTTATGCTGGCCCCCGCCCATATGGGGACCGCGGGTAGAAGAAGGACAGGTACGCGGATAATTGCGTTTATTAAATTTGGAATTACAATTATAATTGCGATTGGATGAGGTAGGATACATTGGGTTACGGGAATCATTAAAACATAGCATAGTGTGATGGGATGAGCGACCGCAGGTTGAACATTTGTAGTCCCGCTTGCACATAAGAATTGAATGTTTGTCCAAACACCTATAACATAACCGGGAATGTTTTACAAATCCCGATCTTTCTCTAGGATTCATAGCTCTAAATTCGGGACATTCACGGAGGTAATGGGAAGAGGAAGCACACAGGTAACATTTTTTACTATTATTTATTACAGGTAACATTTTTTGTCTATTGTTTAATATAGGGGAGGGAGGAGCCGCAAAGTAAGTATGTTTAGGTACAGTACTTTTAAATTTCGTCAGGTTAGAATCTACAAGGGAGGTGTTGCCAACGTTGTCATGGTGACGACATTCGTCTTCCAAAAAAGTAGTAAGATTTTTAAAGGTAGGTAATTCATCAGCGTCACCGCCATAACAACGCTCAAAACGGGATTTCAAATCAGAGGGAAGCTTAGTCAAACATATATGTACTAACATATAAGACCATGAGGAGACGGGTAACTCTAAACGCTCTAAACAGCGATAGGCAGTTAACAAGGGGTTCAAAAAGGCCGCGCGCAAACCTGTAAATTTATTCGAAATCTCCGGCAGGGTAAGTATCTGGGTTATGTAGGTATCAGCAAGAACCCGTGTATTGTGATATCGCTGTTTCAGCAACTCACGAGCAACTTCATAGTTGCCTTCTTCAATTTTTAAATGTAGCAACAACCGCTTAGGTTCATCTGCTAAGGATCCAAACAAGTACTGTAATTTCATTGTGGGGGTCAAATGGTGTTGGGAATCTACTACACTGTCAAACTGGTCAATAAAACTTATCCAGGACTCAGGACGTCCATCAAACTTAGGGATAGGTAAATCAGGTAATCTATTATAAGGAGTTCGCTCAGTAATATTTCTACTACTCATTCTTACGGGTGTACTGGCCATGACAGGATCAACTACGGGAGCAGGTGGGCACAACTCTAACTGACGCACCCGGAGGTCGTCTATTTTCTTATTTACTAAACGCACTTCTTTTTTTACATAACTAATTTCTTGGTAATCGATAGCCGGGTCTAACCCACCCAGGAGCACTGAGGACGCGTTTACAAATAAATTACAATGAGAATCTAAATCCTTGAACCTAACTAATAATCTAGGTATTTCAGAAGTGCCAAGAAGTTCCGAGGTATCGGCAATCCAATCGGAAACAAAGCGTACCACACCTATATTTTTTCTATATTCCGCGCTTTCCGTAAATAAGGAACATTTTACTGTTTCATCATGAGTAGCCATTTTAAATTATCAAGTAAACTAATAACTGAACTAAAATATTAAAAATTAATAAACGCGTAATAAACAATGAACCCACTACCAACGGGCGAGATCAGAAATCAAGTAAACAAATAACTCAACTAAAATATTAAAAAAAATAATAAACTCGTAATAAACAATGAACCCACTACCAACGGGCGAAATCAGAAATCAAGTAAACAAATAACTCAACTAAAATATTAAAAAAATAATAAACTCGTAATAAACAATGAATCCACAACAACTGGCGAGATAAGAAACCAGTTACGGTCAGGGACGCGTAGAGTCGGCGATCTACATATATCACAATACAACAAAATAATATGATATATAATATGACTACAATTAAGGCTTAAGCTTCATTTAAATAAAAATAAAAAAAAGGGTAACAATAAAAGTGTAGGGATAATATTTTAAAGTAAGTTAGTTTTTTAAGGAAATTATATTAAAATATTTTAACTAAATTCAATTATAATTTAAAACGGGATAGGTAATAACGTATAGGCGTAATATTATAAAATATATGTAACCATATTATGTGTATTTATTATATTTTAGATTTAATATATAAAATTATATTCAATATTTATTTATATATTTTACACATTATACATTCACCCTACACAATTATATATTCAATATTATATGTATAAAAATTTCATATAATATTATTTTTTAAACAACTCGATGCGAACACGTTTTAAAAGGTTAGGAAATCAAATTATATTGTAATTATGCGTTAGGTACCAAATTAAGAGCCAAAATACCAAAATGGGAAAATAACACTGTAATCAAAGGGACTCAGGGGCATGAAACTACGCTATAATCAGGGGGACTCAGAGGGATTAAACTACGCTATAATTAAGGGGGCCCAGAGGGATGAAAACCACGCTATAATCAAGGGGACGCAGAGGGATGAAACCACGCTCTGATCAAGGGGACTCAGAGGGATGAACTACGCTATAATTAAGGGGGCCCAGAGGGATGAAACTACGCTCTGCTACCAGAAATTGTATATAGTAGTATAATGAATATAATGAACCGCGCTCTGCTACCAGAAAATGTATATAGTATATAGTGAATATAATGAACTACGCTCTGCTACCAGAAAATGTATATTGAATAATGTAGGGTAGGGTGTGCCGCATTTGTGGAAGCGTGCTGAGGGGGAGGTTATTTATTAATTATTTACCTTATATAGTCGGTCTTAGGATAATAGAAATTGTACAGTACCTTATCTTCATAATTCACAACACAAACACTGATTGTTCACGGCCGCCATGGAATGTTTCACATTAGTCTTCTTCACTTAGGGTTACTTGCACTATTATCTTTTGTAGGTTTGTCTTTGTCAGGTTCAATATCAAGAGGGAATACACAAAAGGGAAGTCAAATAAGGCTGAGGGAAAATCACACCGCTAATTAATATTAGATTCAGGAAGGACGTGCGCTCGCGTCGGCCGTCTCACGTGCCCCTTTTACTACTTCTCGACTACTACTACTACTACAACCGCTCGCGCGGGGTGTTCGCACAAGACTCTAAACTAGTCGGGGTTGCCATATATGAACAAACAATGGATTTTTCTGTTTACATTTTCTTCGCTCTGGAAACTAGGTAAAGCGTGACGTTGAGTTCCGCCACTCAACACGCAATGCCTCGGAAAGTGGGGACGGAGAAAGCAAGAACTAAGCAACGGAGTGTCTTAACACTCGGTTCATATGGTTCCTGCAGTTTCCTCTGCCTACCCTGCAATATGCGGGATAAAGCGTGAAGCTAAAAAAAAATATTCTTAGTGTGGCACGATTATATTGTTATATTATGTTGGTATAATATATGCATTTTAGAAGTATTTTTATACAGAAGTGATTTCTTTAAAATCGGTGAAGGCAAAAGGAATACAATGCTTAATCATTAACCTAAAAAAGTGGAAACCCATATCTGTGGACTGCAGTGCCATAGAGGAACAGAATCTGTCTATAAACTCCTTGAGTTCGGTTTGTACATGGCACCGCTAAACCAGAGCTTCGCTCTTAAGAGGCCATTTTTCACAATAAAATAGTGTCACTTGTTAAGAACTATCAATAACAACCGAAGGAACTATTGATTTCACTTATTTCAATCCTTTATATATGACCAGCTACTTGTTGTCAATATTCGAAAATTAATGATAATAAACATTTCTATAATAATTTAAAGTTCTTTGTGATATCATAAAGAACTTTAAATTATGGTAATGAAAAGTCCATCTTCTCCGAGTGGGAATCGAACCCACAAACCGTCGAGCTTACAAGAGGACACTACGCCTCTGCGCAACGGTTCTCGATTAATTATTGTAAAAAATAAAATAATTATATAAATAAAAACAATACTTACATTCATATACTTAAACACATTCGTTATAACGCCCGTTAAAAACTAACGACAGTAACGACATCGTAACTAATATTTAATTGCGAGACGCTACACTTTACAACGTAGCGTCGCTTCGAGACTATATTTCGTACTTTAGGTCCCTTCCGTCCGGAGAAGCACTCAGTTAGGAAGCTTGGCTTGAGGCACTCGTAATTTTTGAGATCTTTTTATTTAGGAATATGTTATTATTTTTTATATTAACTACAATTATTAAATTATAATTGCATGTTACGTATATATATCTGTATGCATTTAATGATTTGTTGTTTCGAAAATATTTGATATTGGTATTATCCTTTAATTGTTGAAATAAGTAAAGTCCGCCGTGGCGCAGAGGCTCAGTGTCTGTCTGTAAGCGCGACGATTTGTAGGTTCGATTACCGCTCAGGGAAGATGAATGTTTTCATTTACATTTACTTTGCTCTGGCAATTTCCGCTACGCAACACGCAATGCCTCGAAAGAAGGCGGAAGGAAGGGAACGGAGTGCCTTTACACTACGTTCCCACAGTTCATGCTGATTTCTCTTCCTACCCTGCTATATGAAAGATAAAATGTGAAAACAAAAAAATAATTTAAAAATAGTATCATATTACATTGGTTAAAAATAGTATCATATACCCCTTTAACATACATTTAGATCGCAAATCCCAAGTATTACTTCAAGCTCCTTTTACTGTTACGCGATAGGCCCAGCCTCCGCTATATAAGTCGAATTCTTAGAATTCGTTTCATTTTCATTGATATTTAGAAAATTTAATAAAAAATCTATGAAAATTTTAACACTTATATAGTAATATTTACATGTTTCTTTTATCATTTATGCATGAAGTCATGGGTTCTACTTGTCAAGGAGATATAAAACATTCTATATGGCAATATAAATAAAGCGTGTACGTCACTAAACGCAAATGAGATGATATTCATTCCCGACCTGAGCATCAGTCACCTAAATCCTAGCGTTTCATCATAGAGGCAATTTCAGTTGGCCCCCATTTTTTCCTTTTATACTGTAGAAGTACTTAAAGGTTGCCACTTTATAGCGTATTCGTGCCTTAAATTTGAATATGAAACGGAGTAAAATAGATTTTCTATATAATTTCTTTAAAAAATTATTTAAATCTGCTCTTATTGTTATATTTCACGCTTTGTCCTGTATGTACTAGGGAAAGTGAAACAAAATAAGATTGAAACACTTCCAGTTTCAAAATCGAGTTATTAGTTTTAAAATGGCAGAGCTCAACGCTGCGCTTTGTCTTTGTTCACCGGGACTTATAAAAGATAATAATTCATATCTCCGAGTTGGTACAAAATTTGAAACAATCACCTTTACGATCTGATGCTCTCCAATAACAACTACTAACTACTTTGTGTAAGAATTTTAGAGTTCAAATTTAACTGTTCCTTGTTAAAGCTTAGTGCAATATATTATTGCAGTTTCATGCAAATACTACACTCTAAATTCAATTGATTTTTTGCTTAAAATAAATTAAAACTGTGTATTGTAATAATATACTATTATTATACTCTAATAAATAAATAAAATAAATCTATTCAATAATTGAACCCTTACTTACTAGTAATGGCTGGAAGAGATCTCTTGTAGAGATAAATCCACGTTAGTACTTTCACCTTAGTAGTGTTACTAAATTGAAAACAATACTTAAAATTTTACACACACATATAAACATATATATATATATATATATATATATATATATATATATATATATATATATATATATATATATATATATATATATATATATATATATATATATATATATATATATATATATATATATATATATATATATATATATATATATATATATATATATATATATATATATATATATATATATATATATATATATATATATATATATATATATATATATATATATATATGTATATATATATATATATATATATATATATATATATATATATATATATATATATATATATATATATATATATATATATATATATATATATATATATATATATATATATCCATATTCCTATATTCCACATTTCTAATATTAGTGGAATTGCACAAAAAAAAATTGTATTCGTATTGGACATTTAAATTCAATGTGAGTTTAGAAACTATATAAATAACCATTAAGACACAATCGTAACGACATTAATCTTACAGTGTAACAATAATGAAAATATAGAAGATTCTCTTATATTTTATAAAGAGCCTTAATAGTAACGTTTGGAATTTTCTATAGGCATTTATTAGAAACGATTTATTTAAAGAGTATCCTTTGGATATAGCTCTTCAGCCGTAGCACCTGGTCTCTGGTAGTAATATTTTTCATAATAATCTCATTTTTATATGAGCATATTTTTACTAGAGCTACTGTACTATGTACTTTTTACTTTTAAATATTTTTAAAGTAAATTATTCTTTTTCTTTATGACGTACGTCGTGGCGCTGAGTCGCAGTGTCTGCTTTTACACGATTGTTTGTGAGTTCTATTCCCATTTGGGGAAGGTAAAAATTAATGAAGAATAAACAAACTCAAATGCATTTTCTTCGCTCTAACATCTATCTCTTCATCATCTTTGCCTAAGCGCGGCGTTTAGTTTCAATCTACCCAAAATGCCTCGAACCGGAGAGTAGGGAACGGAGTGTCTTAACACTAGGTTCCTACGGTTCCTGTCGTTCCCTTTGCCTACCTTGCTATATTCTGGATAAAGCGTGTAGCTAAAAAAAACATAATAAAGAAAAGTCATTTAAAAAATGTTAAAATATTTAAGATATAGAAAGTATTATTAAAATCAATTATTGACTTTTAAGTTTAATTATTACTGTACTCCAAAAGTTTTAGACTTAAATATGTAATATTATTTATTTCAAAATATTCTAAATATATACATATATATATATATATATATATATATATATATATATATATATATATATATATATATATATATATATATATATATATATATATATATATATATATATATATATATATATATATATATATATATATATATATATATATATATATATATATATATATATATATATATATATATATATATATATATATATATATATATATATATATATATATATATATATATATATATATATATATATATATATATCATTTTATTTTAAAAACAATTTAAATACAAAAGGCATTTTACAATAAAAACATAATTATACATTAGAAATTAATTTATTCTTCGTAATTATAATTTGCAAAGTAATGGATTTTAAATTGATTCTACCCGAGCCCTGAGTGGGTTCATACATCACATTTTGTCGTCCAGTGCTTTTGTTTTGCTATATCAAAGATATTAATATTTTATATCTTTCCAATTAAATGTCATTATTTAAATGAAAATAGATTAATAAAATCACAAAGCTACAGATCTGATTTCTTCTTATAACAAATATCACGATTTATTTTTTTTAGCTTCACGCTTTATCCTGCATATTGCAGGGTATTAAGAGGGAACTGCAGGAACTATGTGAACCTAGTGTTAAGACACTCCGTTGCTGAGTTGCTGAGGAGAGAGCATCTCCGTCCCCACCTTCCGCCTTTTTTCGAGGCATTGCGTGTTGACTGGCGGAACTCAACGCCGCGCTTTGCCTAGTTTGCCAGAGCGAAAAAAATGGAAATAGAAAAATCCATCTTCTCTGACTGGGGATGGCGAACCGAGAAACTGTCGCGTTACAGACAGACGTTGCGCCTCTGCGCCACGACGGTCCTTATGATCTATAAATATCACGATTACAATTTAAATTAATTTTCCATATACTGGTTACATAGAGAGTTCTCGTCCTCTAGAAAGGTGTAAATTATTAAGATTTATTTTTCTTTCTAACTAATTTCTATGGTACCGTAAAGTAATTTATATTTAGTTTTCAAAATCCTATAGAAATAGTAAAAGTGAAATTTGTTATATATAATATACATTGCATATATTTTCTACATGTCACGGGTACACTTTTAAGACATCATCTTATTAGATCCAAATCTATATATATTTTAAGTCACTCTTAGAGTCAGTTGCTGACATATTGTGCTTCAATGGCGTTTAAAAAATAAAAATTATCTTAAAATATAAATTCGTTCATTTTATACTACGTTATATATATATATATATATATATATATATATATATATATATATATATATATATATATATATATATATATATATATATATATATATATATATATATATATATATATATATATATATAACGTAGTATAAAATGAACGAATATATATATATATATATATATATATATATATATATATATATATATATATATATATATATATATATATATATATATATATATATATATATATATATATATATATATATATATATATATATATAAATATATATATATATATATATATATATATATATATATATATATATATATATATATATATATATATATATATATATATATATATATATATATATATATATATATATATATATATATATAAATATATATATATATATATATATATATATATATATATATATATATATATATATATATATATATATATATATATATATATATATATATATATATATATATATATATATATTATATATATATATATATATATATATATAGCAATAACTAGATATTATGAAAGTAAATAATATTATTATATAGTGGAATACAGCCATTACGCAAAATCAAAAGTCGTCACACGTCAGAAAATTCAGCCTACAGTTCTGGGACTTAAAACTTTATACCGAAATCCCAAAGGGCCGTAATGGAGCGGCGAAATGACAAATGACGGCACTGATGAGACAGCATCAAAAGTTACTGAATTATTTCAATTGACTCAGTAAGTAATGTAATGTTGATTCCATGTTCGTACACTCGCGACTGACGTGTCTTGGAATTTCATTCGGTATTTTTGCTTATTTTATGTAAATTTTTTTTGGTTTTCTTTTTTTTTGTTTCTATTTTTATCGTGTCATTGTTCTTTCATTTTGTCAATCAGTCGGTTATCTATTATAATATTATGAACAAAGAAAATTTTTAAATAAGTGATTCATGTGAATTGTCAAATAATTTATATATATATATATATATATATATATATATATATATATATATATATATATATATACATATATATATATATATATATATATATATATATATATATATATATATATATATATATATATATATATATATATATATATATATATATATATATATATATATATATATATATATATATATATATATATATATATATATATATATATATATATATATATATATATATAAATATATATATATATATATATATATATATATATATATATATATATATATATATATATATATATATATATATATATATATATATATATATATATAAATATATATATATATATATATATATATATATATATATATATATATATATATATATATATATATATATATATATATATATAATATATATATATATATATATATATATATATATATATATATATATATATATATATATATATATATATATATATATATATATATATATATATATATATATATATATATATATATATGATAAACGAAAAAATATTTGGTGTGCAATGGTTCACACTTTTGTACAATCTCGCACAGGCCTTATTTATGCTCCTCATTAAAAAAAACTCGTATTGGGATTTCAATCAATTTTATTTTTACTGGAATTAAAAATGTATTTAACTTGCTTTAAAGTTCTTACCGAGAATTCTGTTTTGTACATGTCGTCGAATAATCTACATTAACAATATAATAATAGAACAACAAATGCACAGAAGTAAGTCTTGTATAGTGACCATTTACAGAAAAAAAGGAAAAAATCTGTCTTACTCATTTACCAATATCGACAGAACTTTATTCAATTACACTATTTTCGTCGTCTAAGTTAATAAACTATGTATACAAATTCAACATTACCTTAGAATAGGCGAAAATTAGTGCCAGACATAAAACTATTGAAAAAAGTAACAATAAAAAAAAACGAATAAATTACAATTATCTTTGAGAAAATATTTATCTATTTCAGAATTCCAAACTAAAATATGTTTGATGAAACTTAGTTGCTAATCCACTCGGATTAATAGACTCAACCTGCTAGTCTCTGTTGCGACTAACTTTTTAATGGACATGTGTAAGCTGACTACTGGCACTGATTTACTTTGATATATACGTATGAGTTGTGTACAAATATTTTTTTAGATATTTAAGGATATGACATAAGGACGTCGTGGCGCAATGGCGCAAAGCATCTACCTGTAAACGCGACGGTTTGAGGGTTCGATTCCCACTCGGAAGATGGATTTTTCTATTTCCATTTTCTTCGCTATGAAAACTAGGCAAAGCGCGGCGTTGAGTTCCTGTGTGGCGGAACTCAACGCACGGGGACAGAGAAAGCAGGGACTAAGCAACACAGTGTTTTAACTCTGGGTTCCTACAGTTCCTGCAGTTCCCTCTGCCTACCCTGGCATGTAAAACGTGAAGACATAAAAATAAAAAAGGATAAGACATTATGGATGCTAAGTTTTTATCGGTATTACTACCCTATTGCGGTAGGGTAGTGTGTGGTTTCTTATTTAATTAATAATATTACGTACACAATCGCATAATTATTCATCCCTTTTTGAATTACTTTTATTGTATAATATGCGATCACAATATAAATTATAATTTGCTTTCTTATTCTTAGTTTTTAGGTTATGAGAGGGAGGATATCTAATCACTGAGTGAGTAGTTTTCTTTATTTTCTCTTCTATATATTTCGTGCTATTTTACTTATTTTAAATGTGTATAGTAATAAAAGACTCTGCACTTTGTATCTAGGTTACATTAAATCATATTTTCTTTTATGCTTATATTAATTTAGCGGGGACGGAGAAAGCCGGGACTAAGCAACGGAGTGTCTTAACACTAGGTTCCCACGGTCCCTGCAGTTCCCTCTGCCTACCCTGCCTTGTGTGGGATAAAGCGTGAAGCTAAAAAAAAAAAAAATTATGTGGTTGTGACCAATTGGAGAGGTTTTTATTTGTTATCTGATAATAATAAAAAAGGCGATAAGTGTAGGTATATTAGGGTGTGAAGGGTCAAGTTCACGTAAAAGAAGTAAATATTACTTCGTATCTTTCTCTCATATGGGAAGCGGATCTCCAATGTACTCTATACCCTATGTAATCTACACAGTAGGTCCATTCTCAATAGTATTACGTCTTAAAGTCACAATGTAAAATAATTTCTTGGGAAACACTGGAAATTTACCAATTTTGTTATATATATATATATATATATATATATATATATATATATATATATATATATATATATATATATATATATATATATATATATATATATATATATATATATATATATATATATATATATATATATATATATATATATATATATATATATATATATATATATATATTCGATCCATTTTTTATTAAGGGCGGAACACAACGCCGCGCTTTTGTATTGTTAACAGAGCAAATTCCCTATTTCATTTTTCCCAAGAGGAAACATCGTGCTTCTGCGCCACAACGATCCTCATTTTCTACATATCTCATATCAAAATCATATTACTATTAATTCCATAGAAATTGAATTTCCTTTATTGGAATTGGCGATTACGCCGATTTTCGTTCATTCGCGCTTTCTAATTTATTTGAGACATAATTGAAGAGGCGCCGAGTCGAGATCGAATTTGCATTTGATATTGGCTGAACAAGTATATCTTCTACTGAACAGAGCTTTTGTAGTGAAAAGAAAGGCAGAATAATATAACTTAATTTGTGAGAACTTTGATTATTTTGTTTACAGATTTTGAATTAAATAAATCTAAGTAGTAGTCTATGGTGACTAGTACAGTTGAATGCTAAGTATTTTTAAATAATATGAATTAACAGACACTTTTGAATTAACAGATGAATGCTAAGCACGAGTACATGTATACACCATCGATACTCCGATGCACTCATGGGCATATAAACTTGGCGTCCACTCGCCTATATTGTGACAATACGTACTAGCCATAGCAATTTAATACAAAAATCTAGTAAATATTGCCATTAGTTAGACAAAATATATTTGTTTTTAATTTATAAATAGATGGATAATGGAAAACGGAGTTATATATCATCACAATATTTTTTTTTCACTTAAGAGAGCTTATTAATTACGTGAATACAATATTAGAAAAATAAAACTTAAATCAAATTTTCTACAATATCATCGAATATCTGTTAATAGATCTAGGATGATTATGTAAGTGTTCCTCAATACTTACTTAGACTAAGTTTGATCTTATCGTTGTAAACTTCGTTAAATATGTATTTTGTATGCAAAGTAAGCTTTTGTAGTACACAAGTTTTAACAGCCGCCTCGAGTACATGCTCTGCTTTCATAATATACTTCGAAGGCGTTCGCGCATTCTATTCTGAAGTTTTGTTGTTATTATATTTTAATGGAGCATCTATTTGTTATTTGACGTTTAAATATTTTCATATATATATATATATATATATACATATATATATATATATATATATATATATATATATATATATATATATATATATATATATATATATATATATATATATATATATATATATATATATATATATATATATATATATATATATATATATATATATATATATATATATATATATATATATATATATATATATATATATATATATATATATATATATTAATATAATGTAATTGAAATATATTTTGTTAT
Source organism: Dione vanillae (assembly GCA_037178615.1). Lineage (NCBI taxonomy): Eukaryota > Metazoa > Arthropoda > Insecta > Lepidoptera > Nymphalidae > Dione > Dione vanillae. Next base: position 25,074 of record JAZFAU010000606.1, on the reverse strand, counting down.
AAAAATTAAGTTATTTTAATGATTCGTAGCTTCACGTTATAGGTTTTACTAACCTCTTTGGCTCGGCTCGGCTATTGTCATTAACTTGTTTATATGTCCTTCGAGATATTCTCTTGCTTTCAATTGTAGTAAGTGTAGGTAAATATTTCAATTTATTATTTATCCAAAATCCAAATTGTACCAAAAATAATTTAGTATTTTTCACTCGCTTATAAAAATAGAATACAATTATTTGTTAATGCATATAATAATAAATATAATACAAATAAAATTTTTAAATGCAATGGTTACCAACTGGCTCCATGATGAAATATTATATTTAATCTTCTGTTATATGGTAAAACAAGATTTTGCACTGAATAAGTAATGTCACGTTTAATTAATATTAATAATAATAAATTTATAGCACAAAAACAAAATTAAACACCTTTCTAACAATATTTAAAAATTACCAAAAATTATGTACAATGGTGGCCTCATCGTTGTTATATACATACATACATACACATATATAAATACATACATTAATTTTTTTTTTTAAATTACGGACTTTTAACTTATTCCAAAGGAATTTGAAATATTTAAAAAACATGTTGCAGTTTTTTTGTTAATATTACTTAGTTTGATCTTTCATTTTTGTCAAATTGTAACATTTCTGTAAAATTGTAATCATCCGTCGCTCTTTTGAAGTGCATTTTTTAACAATTAGTCACAGGTATTAGCAGTTCATTAAAAAACATTTTACATGCAGACGGAGTAAGCCAGATATAATCACATAGTATGAAGAACACTTACCTTAGTTTATTGCGTGGACTACGACTTAACGCCCCATTACATTTCACATTGCTTCAGGACGTTAAATGATGTGTAGAATTTATTAACATGACTTGAGACGCAAGAGAGAGTACCTGCTCAAGGGATTTGTCTTCCGTTTAACAAGGTAAACAGAAAAAAGCTAGCATGAAAACATTGAAAGGCGGAAATCGGAGAAAGAAGTGTTTTACACCAGGTTCCTACTGTACCTACGGTTCCCTTAGTTTACTTTTTAGTTTAAATATAAAAGAAAAGGGAGGCCTAGGTTGCCTTTTGACAATATAGTTTCGAAGATACTGGAGGAAAGTCACGTAAAAAGCATGAGGACTTCCCGCAGAGCTTATATGAAGAGGTCAATGACAGTGGACGAGGCGAAAGAGCTCTGCAGAGACCGCAGCGTTTGGCGCTCCGTTCTCTATGACTAGCCCGCTAGAGATAACGTTTGAAGCTATGTGATGTAAATATACTAAATATATATTACACATTTCATTTTATACAGTGCGAATAGCTCTTTGTTTTGAATCTAGCCTACTTTTGTCATTTTGTATAAATAAATTGTTACGAATAGACCATAAGCTCTAATGAGATATTCAATTTAAGCTAACATACATTTTGTATAAACGTTATAAACAATGAATAGAATTTACATACCATTCAATGCAGTCACCGTGCAGGTGTGAGAGTGGTGCCTGGGATTTGCAATCCAAGTATAGGATTAAGGGGCCCTTTGAAATGCACATTAACACTCATCTCAGCTAACTCTATATGTAGCCAAAGTCGAAATGATTCTACTAAAGCCGCCTTTGAAGTACGTTCTAGAAATGATTTTTTGATAGTTCTAGACAAATCGAGATGTTTTAGCAAATTATAAAAAGATTTCACTGTTTTGTTTATTTATTGTAATATCTTAAAGCTTTTTATTCATTTTATTGCAGTATTTGAACTAGGAACATTTCGACGATGATACGAAACATTTCAACATCACGTAAATTAAATTAAAAACGTAATGAGAGTAAAATGTTAAAAACAAACGCCTCACGTGAAAGCCCCGAGGCGAGGTGGTAATTAAAACATCGACGCGTTATTTCGCAAATCTTATGCATGAAAGGATACGAGTGCCTTTGTAAAGACAAAATTTATTAAAACCTTCACATGATATATATATATATATATATATATATATATATATATATATATATATATATATATATATATATATATATATATATATATATATATATATATATATATATATATATATATATATATATATATATATATATATATATATATATATATATATATATATATATATATATATATATATATATATATATATATATATATATATATATATATATATATATATATATATATATATATATATATATATATATATATATATATATATATATATATATATATATATATATATATATATATATATATATATATATATATATATATATATATATATATATATATATATATATATATACATATATATATACCGGTGGTAATATATTTGACATTTGAAAAATTAATCTTGTTTATGTTTAAATAATGACTTTAAAAAAAAGATACTTTAAAAAAAACTTCTAACAAGTAATTTCAAATTAAATGCTGCTTCGGTGTACGTTAACTTCAGTAATTATAAACATATATTGCCTTAAAAACTTCCACTACGTGTATCAAGCTTTAACTTGTACCTGCGCTGTAAAGCTCATTATATACACCTATTGTTCTCCAGAACTTTCTTTTTGAACAAAATTGTATGAAAAATATTCTGTTTCATCCCTCTTCAAAGTCCGACGCTTGATTGTGAAAGTTATTAAAGTACTTGTGTTTATCGAATTTTTTTGCATAATGAATTATAACGTTACATCGATCTAAATAATTTGAAAATTTGTATTTTTTTATTATTAATTTTTTTTTTAATTATTGAAAATATTACAGAGGCCCGTCGTGGCGCAGAAACACAATATCTGCTTGCAAACGCGACTGTTTGTGGGTTCGACTCCCATTCGGAAATAATGAATTGTTGTAATTTTCTTCTTTCCGGTAAAGGGATAAAATAAGGCATTGCCTTAAATAAAGCGGAAGACAGGAAAAGGAGCTAACATAACATTAGACCCTCTACCTACCTTGCTTGGCTTGCAGCCTGCCTGCTTTTGGTTACAGTAAGTACTGCCACTAACAAAATATCTTGAATTGAAGCAGAAAGTGGATAATGTAGTGAGAGGACACTCTCTCTGCCACTATATGTTGTAATAAGGCACATTATAAAATAATTTCAAGATCAATGTTCGTAGCCCAATGCCGCGCCAATATAAGTGTAAATTTACACATGGGATCAGAGATTGCACCTTGACGGTACAATTTCAATATATATTAAAGAATTTTAAGCTCTTTTGCAATTGACAATATTAAGAAGAGGACCGTCGTGGCGCAGAGGCGCAATGTCTGCCTGTAACGCGGCTAACGCGACGGTTTCTGGGTTCGATCCCCAGTCGGGGAAGATGGATTTTTCTATTTCCATTTTCTTCGCTCTGACAACTAAGGCAAAACGCGGCGTTGAGTTCCGCCACTCAACACGCAATGCCTCGAAAACGGCGGTAACTGGGGACGGAGTAAGCAGGGACTAAATAACGGAGTGTCTTAACACTAGTTTCATATAGTTCCTGCAGTTTCTCTGCCTACCCTGCCATGTGCGGTATAAAGCGTGAAGATAAAAAAAAAAGAAAAAAAAAAAGAAAAAAAGAAAAAAGAAAAAAAAACAAGAAATAGTTTCATAATAATTGTAACAACCAACAAACAAATGCTATCACAATGTACCAGTGACTACAGTAGTTAGCAGTCTGTGTTAGAAGTCCGATGCTTAATGAAATGTTGTCAATGAAAATTACGAGAACCAATAACCTTATTACCATACTAGAGTGAACTGAATTCCGTAATGTTATTTCGTTAGGACTTTATTTTGTAATGTTATCTAAAGTTACAGAGTACATCTTCAAAGTCAATTTACTCTAATATGTTGTACAAATATAATGTACTAATAACCATTTATGCAGAGCACGCATCTTAAGCTTGTCAGTTTTAACTTTTGTCTTAATACTAGGTTCTCTCTACCATTTGCTATAATACGACTTAATATTATAAAAATGAGGACCGTCGTGGCGCAGAGGCGTAAAGTCTGCGTGTAACGCGACGGTTTCTGGGTTCGATCCCCAGTCGGAGAAGATGGGTTTTTCTATTTCCATTTTCTTCGCTCTGGCAAACTAGGCAAAGCGCGGCGTTGAGTTCCGCCACTCAACACGCAATGCCTTGAAAAAGGCGGAAAGCGGGGACGGAGAAAGCAGGGACTAAGCAACGGAGTGTCTTAACACTAGGTTCCCACGGTCTTTGCAGTTCCCTCTGTCTACGCGTGAAGCTAAAAAAAATTAAAAAAAAATTATAAACGTTAACTTCGTAACAATAAGTAAATATTTTTAAACGTAAACTGACAATAATAAACTTGTTGGTAGTAATATAACTGATTCATACTCTTAGAGCAACTACTCAACACTAAAAAAAAAAAAAATTAAATGTTTAAGAAAGTCCAGAAGAAAAAAGTGCTAAACTTTTATTGCGATAATCATTTTAAGAGTTCGTTAATTTATTCTGAAACTTTTGCCAGATTTATTTAAGTGATGATAAAATTATTATGATGTAGGGGTCCCAGGATAGCTCCCAGTTCACTCCACTTGCCCGTTTGTAAAACATATAAGCATAAATCGAACTTTATTTATATATTGTGTACATTTTCCTTCCAAATCACTATGAAGAAATATGCACACTAAGTCCACAAAACAAACTCTTCTCTTTCAGTCTCATATTAATCAACTTGGTCTTGGTTGGTGGTCCATGTCTGAGGAAAAATGGAGAACGAAGTGTCTTTACATTACTTTTGATATATCGATCATGTTTGCGTCCAAAAGTGTATAAAAAAATATTGATTCTACTTCGGATCAATTATTAATACTAATTATTATTTTCTATATGCAAGACGAACAAGACTAACCAACAAAAAAGGTAAAGTTGGTTTCTGAAATATGCCTGTCCGAAGGCATAAACGAAGAGTGGAGTGACTAAATCACTGTATGGCTAATCATTTTTTCTTATAACTACATAAAACTTTAAAAAATAATATATATTCACACCGCGTGACTTACAATAATGAAATAACCAACAAAAACCACGCACAACCGAGAACTTTGAACTTTGAGCTTCTCATTAGAACTTTTCAAGAGAATTAAATAACGGACAAAATCAATCCGTTTAGTACGTGAGACTTTCCGTTCTTGTAAATATATAAAAATTGTATTAAAAAAATATAAAAAACCTGATACAATAAAAACTCAACTTTCTTAAAATTATAATTGTACGAAGTTAGCTAGTGGCTATCACTGTTGCTACTTAAAAGAAGGAGTCAGATTTTTTTTGCATTCCATATCTAACAGGCAAGTAAGTCTATTAGTAAGTCCCGTTGTTTGTATCACTGCGACAACTAGAGGACTGGAAAGCCGAAAAATATGTAGATAAAGTATCAACAAATACTAAAAATAAACAAATGAGACATACAGTAAATATACATGATTACTTCGTATTTTTCATCGTCTTTAAAAAAAATAAAAAGACCCTTCTTAGTGAGAGTCAAACTGGTATTCTTTTTATTGAAAAAATTTTAGTTCTCAAAATTTGGCTTTTTTAAGAAATATTTCTATTCAATTGGTAATAATAATTCAGAATATACTGAGTACGTGCAAAAAAAAGCATTTAGTAGAATTGATAACCTCCTTGATTATCAAATTCAGTCTAAAATTTTATATACATCAATTATATATTAAAATTTCCCTTGTATCTCCCCAAAATTATAACGCAACAAAACAAACATCGAGCCACATTCGTTACACTACAGACTACAGATCCGTCCAAAACAAACGTGACACTCATTCATAATTGGGTCATCCATTGCAATTTACGTTCAGTATATTGTATCAGTTGAAACATAGAAACGAAAATAACTATTATCTACTTCCAATTAGGGAGTAAGTTTATTGTATTCGAAATGCGCAGCTGCACAAACCAACAGAACTTTGCATTTAGTAAATTTATTGATTCATGCCTTTCAGTTACAGATGTGTTTCGGTGGAGGCATAACTTAGGTAAAGCCTGCGGTACTAATTTAGTGGTAGCGGAAATATAGCACAGAACTAGCTGAAGTATCTAAATTTATTCAACTTACATGCAATAATAAAAATATTTCGTCAAATTATATCTATTTGCTAAGCCAATTTGGTCGGAATTCTATAAAATTAACCATTTTCATTGTTTTATAGTTATATATAGTTCTGGTTAAAACACGCGGTAGAAAACGAAGACCTTTCGCCTCGCTTCTTCCATATTTTGTTGCCTAATTTTCTTTGCCTATATTCACACTTGGTCTTAATATTTGAATTTTAATTAAATTTATTTTAATTTTCTACGGAAAATCTTGTTTTGAGTAGAAATTTATGTTTTCATTTGCATTTTTAACTTTGTCTTGTCAAAAGAAATAAATGAACGGATAGCTACTAAAGTCACATCAGCTATATTTCTCATTTAAATAACCTTGTTATGTCATTGAAACTCAAGATCTTACTGTTTCAAGTCAAATTACGAATATACCTCAATCGCTTAACTAAGCTGTAAACTAAGTATCGATTCGTTCTTAATGAGTATCAGAGATGGCATTTCTAGGTTAACAAGAATCCTGGACGCACGCCAGTTGGGAAATGTAAGATGTTATATTAAGTAGGGCATAGTTGGTACATTTTCTTGAGTTGCTGTTCAAGTTAGGAGTCTGGCTAATCTGTCAGTTTTATGGCACTTGATTGGCACTGATGGAGATTGTGACATTTAAGCAATAGTTGTACTTCGATCTTTATGGAATAAAACAACGTGTCATAATGATTGTAAAAATGAAAAAAAAAGTACAAAGTAATATATAATTAATCTTCAAAAAACAAATAGCTTACTAGATATTTAAAAAATATCTTTAACCGTTTTAGGTATAAAAATTACATCTTTTAGAAATACGACAATATGAACATTTAATTTCAAATAGGTAAAATGGCGAAAATCAGGGATCTTATAACTTGATTGCTTGTTAAATCCGTAGGCGACAACTATTATAGAGAAAGAAGTTAAGCCTTAGCGATAACACGAATAATGCCATTAATTTGCAACCAAAATTAAACAATTTAAAATATGTATCTGTCTATACTCACACTCTCACATTGTCAGAGATCTCTCACTCACTTTTTAAACTAAATAAATTTTAAATAATTCATAATACAATTTGAAAATTGGCAATAATTATATTAATAATTTAAACTACTAACTACACTAAATCGATATAACTTACATTAGAAAATCGATACAAAAAATCGATTAAAGCTCGTTTACAGATGTAAATGAAACCAAGCATTGCTATTCGAATGCAATAAATAACCGAGTTGTATCTAGATGTGTCATCAAATGAGTAATTGGCCAATAGCGAGGATGCTCGTTAGCATCCCCTGCTCGCCTATCGAGTTAATTAGTTTGACGCGATGTTACGTACATACATACAAATCTGTGTTTACTGTATATATATATATATATATATATATATATATATATATATATATATATATATATATATATATATATATATATATATATATATATATATATATATATATATATATATATATATATATATATATATATATATATATATATATATATATATATATATATATATATATATATATATATATATATATATATATATATATATATATATATGTTATCATTTCTATTTATAATATAATGCTTTCATTGAAAAATTGGTGATTTTGATTTCTGTTTCAATGTAGTCTAACTTGTCGTTGTAGCGGTCCGCTGTCAGATTCGTCTGCACTATCGATTTTTCCACATTTACACAAGTGTTTTTCGTAAAAGTTTAAAATGTTTTCAACAACAAACAATGTTGGCCAGAGATGTCCTGCAATTCAAGTTAATTTTCCCGAGTATATCCCGATCCCGATCGAATCTAACATGTAGCCTATATATAGTTCAGAAATTGACTCTATTTGTGACATACCATTTCCCATTGAATTCAAAAAATCAAATAAACTTATTCGTAAAAAGTACAATACTAAATAAGTATAAAAAAAATAAAATTAACTACAATTTAGTTTCAATATTAACCAGCTAAAGTAACTATTAACGAACGTTTCAAGCATGGCGGTCAATGGCTAATGAAGAAAAGTCTCATAGTAATATATTGAATGAAGTGGTCTACAAAAAGTTGAACTAACTTCGATTTTGAATCATTTTAAAAACACAAGTAGTTAAATTTTTACGAGATACTAATTAAATAAAACCCCAAGCATATATTTTTGCTAACCTATATTTGCTTTCCATTTACATAGCATGTTAGTACATAAAAGATACTATAGTTTTATTTATTTTTTGCATGTAAACTTAACTTGATATAATATCACAGTAGGAAAATAAAAATTAGTAAGACACTCTTGCTCTCTCACTACCAGTTTCCACTTGATTTCAAAGATATGTTGCGTTGAATGTTATATATAATGTTGCACTGCGCTTTGTCTTTTAGCAAAGAGAGTAGAAATGGTATGATTCTTTACCCTAAATAACAATTGAAGTTACAACCACCGTGTTTAAAGTCAGACGATGTGCTTTACTACTTCAGTTTAAGCATTTTCTTAACACTAAAATTAGTCTTATATAAATTTAAATCCATTTATTTATCTTGATCAAGTTGACTATTTGGACGGGCTATGGTCCACCATATTCAAATCTATCTCTCTCTTTTTTATTTATGTATATTTTTTTTTGTTTTTAGCTTCACGCTTTATCCCGCACTTGGCTGGGTAGGCAGAGGGAACTGCAGAGACCGTGGGAACCTAGTGTTAAGACACTCCGTTGCTTAGTCCCTGCTTTCTCCGTCCCCGCTTTCCGCCTTTTTCGAGGCATTGCGTGTTGAGTGGCGGAACTCAACGCCGCGCTTTGCCTTGTTAACCAGAGCGAAGAAAATGGCATTAGAAATATCCATCTTCCCCGATTAGGGATCGAACCCAGAAACCGTCGCGTTACAGGCAGACGTTGCGCCTCTGCGCCACGACGGTCGTCAGTATAAATATATCTACATATAAATGTAAATAGTTCTTCCATTTCCTAGTGACTACAAATAAAGAATTCTCTATGTAATCCCACTTCGCGTGGCTCCGAAACCACTCAACGCTACCCGATTGTTCTCAATGATTTATGAGTAAAACGCGATGGGTTTGCAAAAGTCGGCCGTACTCAGTATTGAGGGAACCGTCATTCCATCGCTCAGTTGTTGGCTGTAGTCTGTGAGTAACTTTGATTTTTGCATAACCTTTGTGTGTGGTTTTAATTGGCTATGCCAAAAAGTTTTTGATTTGGGTCGAAGATTTTTTGTAATTCATTCGACATATATTGACTTAAATTGAAATCGATTTGATAAAAACATAGGAAATATATAGGTTTACTCTACTTATACATACAGCACAGTAGAGAGGACCTAGTGTAAACACAATCTGATTCCCACTTTTCGTCCAATTTAGCGATATTCCTTGATGAGTGGCAGAACTTAAGACAGCGCTTTACTTTGTTAGTCAAGCAATAAAATAAAAAAGTCGGTTATCTTCAAGCAAGAATTGAGCTCAAAACCTATCTAGACTAAGCTACTTCGCCACGACGGCCTTTTCAAAATTTACAGCTGCTTGTTCTGATAACAACGTTTCAAAAAAATGATATGTTTGTAAAACTATGTAAAAACTATTATTATTTGAATCAGTATAGCAGTTCAAGAATATTAAAATAATTAAAAATAAAAATATTTAACAAATTTTACTAATATCATATACCTATCTATATATAAATAAATATAAGAAACAATGTAGTTTTTATGAAAGAATCGCTGGAATCAAAAGCCCTTCTACGTAGAGCACCTTCAAAGGCAGTTAGTCGATATACTGATAGTGACGGAATATATTTGATTGATTTAAATGTATTTACAAAGTGATATGTGGATAAAGGGAATTTTTGTTTGAATTTTACTTTTTGCTTTGAAGTGGCATATTTTTATATGTCTGTAACTGTTTTACATAAAGCTCTAAAAAGTTGTTTAAAAATTTATTATTACCTCACGATGCTAAAAGATAACTGTTGTTCTAAATTTCTATGACATGTGAGAAAAATGTAAGTAGCTACACTACTACAAACGGTATTAAGTGATTTATGTCATTAAATGCTGTTACGCAGAACCTTCGTCTGTTACGCTTTAAACATATGTATTACTTCTGTTTATATATATATATATATATATATATATATATATATATATATATATATATATATATATATATATATATATATATATATATATATATATATATATATATATATATATATATATATATATATATATATATATATATATATATATATATATATATATATATATATATATTTATATATATATATATATATATATATATATATATATATATATATATATATATATATATATATATATATATATATATATATATATATATATATATATATATATATATATATATATATATATATATATATATATATATATATATATATAGTATATTCTCTATTTGTAGATCACCAATAATAATCCATATCGAAATTCAATATAATTTAATTTCAATAGGACATAATTCGTATGCGTACATAGCTATGTTTAAATGCTTAAATTAAACGCTTGAGGTTACATCGATGCGGTCGATTCAAGCGTTACCGCACAATGTTATAATATTATATAAGTGTATAGCTGGAATACAAATTCGCGATATATGTATCTGATATTAATATATATTTTATAATATCTTTATAATATCTATTTAAATCTGAATGGAAAGGATTTAGTTGTAAACCTTTCTCTATAGATTTTACATTCATTCAGAGAATTAGTATTAATAGAAAGCAAAAGCGGTAAGTTTTATTTAAAAAAAAATACCGAAATACACGTAGACCACATTTTAGAGCGTACTCGGAAACAGGCTTCATTATAAATAATGAATATAAAAGTAATGTCAAAGTCAGACAGTGATTAATTTTAAATGCATTGGTTACCGACTGACTCTGTAATAAAATATATTTTTTTAATTTTTTGATATATGGTAAAACAAAATTTTGCGCCATCCTGTCGCTAAATACGTAATGTCACGTTTAATTTTGGCAAAAAATAGAGTGTCTTGTCTTTTGGCACAAAGACTACACTATGTATATGCATATACTATCCACGCCGAAAGGCTTGAGTAAATTTTTTTTTTAATTATTTACTTTTAACTCTTTCCAAAATTATTTGAAATATTTAAAATATATGTGTATTTTTTTTGTAATCATCCGTCGCTCTTTTGAAGTGCATTTATTCAGGATAATTTTTAAATGTGAAAACAATTAGTCATAGAAATTATATGGCATTTCTTTACCAAGATATTTTACATACAGACAGAGTAAGCCAGATATAATCACATGTATGAAGAACACTTACCTTAGTTTATTGCGTGGACTACGATTTAACGCCCCATTACATTTCACATTGCTTCAGGACGTTAAATGATGTGTAGAATTTATTAACATGACTCTAGCAAGAGAGAGTACCTGCTCAAGGGATTTGAATTCCACTTAACAAGGTAAACAGAAAAAAGCTAGTATGAAGAAGTTTTCCACAATTAAAAAAAACTACATTTAAGCGAGGAAACGAAAATGATTTATGAACTCGGGTCTGATTCAAACCTAAAATCATTGCATTCACAAATAGACAATGTCTATTATAAATACTAAGGTGACCATTTTAACTTGGGCAGAATTTTTTTTTTGCTCTGATGGTGGAGCGTCGCTTTAAGTTTCGTTTTTTAAGACTCGATGACTTGAAAGGCGGAAGTCGGGCAAATGAATGTCTTTACACTAGGTTCCTACTGTACCTACGATTTCCTTAGCTTACTTTGCTATATATACAGTGTGAATATAAAAAAAGAAGAAAGGTGAGACCTCGGTTGACTATTATAAACACGGTATCAAAGATACTGAAGGAAGGTCACTAAAAAAGCATGAGGACTCCTTGAACGAAGAAGAACCTAAGCTCTAATGAGATATTCAAGTTTGGCTAACATTTTATATAAACGTTAAAAATAATGAAAAGAATTTACTCATTAAGAATTTATTCATCGTTCAGGTGAGAGCAGTGCCTGGGATTTACTATCCAAGTATATCCTATACTAAAGGGCCCTTTGAAATGCACATTAACACTCATCTCAGCTAGCTGAGCTCCTCTCTATATGTAGCCAAAGTCGAAATGATTCTACTAAAGCCGCCTTTGAAGTACATTCTAGAAATGAATTTATGGTAGTCTGAAATCTTTAAGCAAATTATAAAGAGGTTACGCTGTTTTTCTTCTCGGTTCCAATTTTAACGTAAATAGCCCATATTACCTGCCAATTTTAGAACTAAGTTTTTTACGTATATTTGCTTTCAGCTTCTAAAGTAAAAGAAGATATCTTGAAAATATTGAAATATTTTTAATCTCAGGATTTTTATACTTTTTCTTATGTCTCCATAAGAAACGTCCAATCACATCGTTTGTTGTTTCTCTGTACTCTTGCTGCTGATAGACTTCTTTATCGACTTTACTAGTACTTTTCGTTGCCCCGAAAGTATTGATCACTATCTAAGAGTAGCCTAAACTTTACCAGCAAGTGTTTAGCTCTTTCAACTACCTCCTCTTACAGGTAGCAAGATTTTTTCGTGGTTTAGTTACGTACCTAATCTCTAAGAGTTTTTTGAAGCACTTTACGAAGGATGTCCTGAAATTTTATGCAGTTTTTGAACTAGAAATATTTCAGCGATGATAAGAAACATTTGAACATCTTATAAATTAAATTAAAAACATAATGAGAGTAAAATGTTAAACAAATGCCTCACGTGAAAGCCCCGAGGCGAGGTGGTAATTAAAACATCGACGCGTTATTTCGCAAATCTTATGCATGACAGGATGCGAGTGCCTTTGTAAAGACAAAATTTATATATATATATATATATATATATATATATATATATATATATATATATATATATATATATATATATATATATATATATATATATATATATATATATATATATATATATATATATATATATATATATATATATATATATATATATATATATATATATATATATATATATATATATATATACATATACATATACATATACATATATATATATATATATATATATATATATATATATATATATATATATATATATATATATATATATATATATATATATATATATATATATATATATATATATATATATATATATATATATATACATATACATATACATATACATATACATATACATATACATATACATATACATATACATATACATATACATATACATATACATATACATATACATATACATATACATATACATATACATATACATATACATATACATATACATATACATATACATATACATATACATATACATATACATATACATATACATATACATATACATATACATATACATATACATATACATATACATATACATATACATATACATATATATATATATATATATATATATATATATATATATATATATATATATATATATATATATATATATATATATACATACAGAAAAGAATTCTAAGAATCGAAACTATGAGTCCATTTATTAGCAGCATACGTAGAAAAACAACAGGAACCGGAGAAAGTATTGTAAAGACACTCTGTTCGGCGGGTTAATAGCGGAACTAAACGGCGCGCTAACTTAGTTAGTTGACTGAGCGAAGAAAATGGAAATAGAAAAGTCCATCTTCCCCGAGTGGGAATCGAACTCACAAACTGTCGACCGTTAACCGTTTACACACAGACACTGCGCCTCTACGCCTAGACGTTCAATTTTAAGATATTATTGTCACTAATTATCATTTATAAATTACTAATATAAAAATTAAAATTAATAAAAATTCTACTGTGTCATCTTGCTCAGGTCTGAAGCATTAACTTTAATGAACCGGTGGTAATATATTTGACATTTGAAAAATTAATCTTGTTTATGTTTAAATAAAGACTTAAAAAAATTAACGATACTTTAAAAAAAACTTCTAACAAGTAATTTCAAATTAAATGCTGCTTCAGTGTACGTTAACTTTGGTAATTATAAACATATATTGCCTTAAAAACTTCCACTACGTGTATCAAGCTTTAACTTGTACCTGCGCTGTAAAGCTCATTATATACACCTATTGTTCTCCAGAACTTTCTTTTTGAACAAAATTGTACGAAAAATATTCTGTTTCATCCCTCTTCACGCTTGATTGTGAAAGTTATTAAAGTACTTGTGTTTATCGAAATTTTTTGCATAATTAATTATAGCGTTACATCGTTCTAAATAATTTGAAAATTCGTATTTTTTTATTTTTAATTACTTTTAATTATTGAAAATATTACAGAGGCCCGTCGTGGCGCAGAGGCACAATATCTGCCTGCAAACGCGACTGTTTGTGGGTTCGACTCCCATTCGGAAATAATGAATTGTTGTAATTTTCTTCTTTCCGGTAAAGGGATAAAATAAGGCATTGCCTTAAATAAAGCGGAAGACAGGAAAAGGAGCTAACATAACATTAGACCCTCTACCTACCTTGCTTGGCTTGCAGCTTGCCTGCTTTTGGTTACAGTAAGTACTGCCACTAACAAAATATCTTGAATTGAAACAGAAAGTGGATAATGAGAGGACACTCTCTCTGCCACTATATGTTGTAATAAGGCACATTATAAAATAATTTCAAGATCAATGTACGTAGCCCAATGCCGCGCCAATATAAGTGTAAATATACACATGGGATCAGAGATTGCACCTTGACGGTACAATTTCAATATATATTAAAGAATTTTAAGCTCTTTTGCAATTGACAATATTAACAAGAGGACCGTCGTGGCGCAGAGGCGCAATGTCTGCCTGTAACGCGGCTAACGCGACGGTTTCTGGGTTCGATCCCCAGTCGGGGAAGATGGATTTTTCTATTTCCATTTTCTTCGCTCTGACAACTAAGGCAAAACGCGGCGTTGAGTTCCGCCACTCAACACGCAATGCCTCGAAAACGGCGGTAACTGGGGACGGAGTAAGCAGGGACTAAGTAACGGAGTGTCTTAACACTAGGTTCATATAGTTCCTGCAGTTCCCTCTGCCTACCCTGCCATGTGCGGGATAAAGCGTGAAGATAAAAAAAAAAGAAAAAAAAAAAAAGAAAAAAAAAACAAGAAATAGTTTCATAATAATTGTAACAACCAACAAACAAATGCTATCTCAATGTACCAGTGACTACAGTAGTTAGCAGTCTGTGTTAGAAGTCCGATGCTTAATGAAATGTTGTCAATGAAAATTACGAGAACCAATAATCTTATTACCATACTAGAGTGAACTGAATTCCGTAATGTTATTTCGTTAGGACTTCATTTTGTAATGTTATCCAAAGTTACAGAGTACATCTTCAAAGTCAATTTACTCTAATATGTTGTACAAATATAATGTACTAATAACCATTTATGCAGAGCACTCCCAACTCAAGCTTGTCGGTTTTAACTTTTGAGGCTTGTAACTGTCAAACAAAGAAATAAGAAAATATTTCATTTTGTAACATTTGTTTTAAAAAAAAATACATTAAGTGACTAATTTTAACTATAATTTTCAGAATACACAAGTGGAGATAATATTGTCTTAATACTAGGTTCTCTCTACCAGTTGCTATAATACGACTTAGTATTATGAAATTGTTAACTTCGTAACAATAAGTAAATATTTTTAAACGTAAACTGACAATAATAAACTTGTTGGTAGTAATATAACTGATTCATACTCTTAAAGCAACTACTCAACACTAAAAAAAAAAAAAATTAAATGTTTAAGAAAGTCCAGAAGAAAAAAGTGCTAAACTTTTATTGCGATAATCATTTTAAGAGTTCGTTAATTTATTCTGAAACTTTTGCCAGATTTATTTAAGTGATGATAAAATGATTATGATGTAGGGGTCCCAGGATAGCTCCCAGTTAACTCCACTTGTCCGTTTGTAAAACATATAAGCATAAATCGAGCTTTATTTATATATTGTGTACAGTTTCCTTCCAAATCACTATGAAGAAATATGGACACTAAGTCCACAAAACAAACTCTTCTCTTTCTCTTTCTTTCATATTAATCAACTTGGTCTTGGTTGGTGGTCCATGTCTGAGGAAAAAATGGAGAACGGAGTGTCTTTACATTACTTTTGATATATCGGTCCTGTTTGCGTCCAAAAGTGTATAAAAAAATATTGATTCTACTTCGGATCAATTATTAATACTAATTATTATTTTCTATATGCAAGACGAACAAGACTAACCAACAAAAAGGTAAAGTTGGTTTCTGAAATATGCCTGTCCGAAGGCATAAACGGAGAG
The DNA here is from genome assembly GCA_037178615.1 of Dione vanillae. NCBI lineage: Eukaryota > Metazoa > Arthropoda > Insecta > Lepidoptera > Nymphalidae > Dione > Dione vanillae. The sequence goes on along the minus strand of JAZFAU010000606.1, from coordinate 8,629 downwards.
TGGAGTGACTAAATCACTGTATGGCTAATCATTTTTTCTTATAACTACATAAAACTTTAAAAAATAATATATATTCACATCGCGTGACTTACAATAATGAAATAACCAACAAAAACCACGCACAACCGAGAACTTTGAACTTTGAGCTTCTCATTAAAACTTTTCAATTAAATAACGGACAAAATCAATCCGTTTAGTACGCGAGACTTGTCGCTCTTGTAAATATATGTAGTATTTTTTTGTATCAGTTTTTTTTTTTAATTTTTTAAATATAAAAATATATTTAAAAAATTAAAATAAACTGATACAAAACAAAACTCAACTTTATTAAAATCATAATTGTACGAAGTTAGCTAGTGGCTATCACTTGCCACTTAAAAGAAGGAGTCAGATTTTTTTTGGATTCCGTATCTAACAGGCAAGTAAGTTTATTAGTAAGTCCCGTTGTTTGTATCACTGTGACAACTAGAGGACTTGAAAGCCGAAAAATATGTAAATATGCACAACCAGGCCGTACTTGGACAGATAGGATTCTTTGTTCCTGATAGGGACGTATGGCGAAGACGCCAACCACAGCTATTGGCTATTCCAAGCGGCAGGACTAACTTACTCAGAGAGGCGCCTATGACGCGAGCACTCCACATTCTCAACTATGTATCCTAGGACACGGACATATTCTATTGCACTTCGAATGAGTTCACAAGGAATGTTTTGTATATAATTTGTTATAAAATGTCATAGTTATGTAAGTTATAGTTGTAGTTGTATAAATGAATAAATAAAATAAAAATAAATCAACAAATACTAAAAATAAACAAATGAAACATACACTAAATATACATGACTTCTTCGTATTTTTCATCGTCTTTAAAAAAATAAAAAGTCCCTTCTTGTGAGAGTCAAACTGGTATTCTTTATATTGAAAAAAAATTTAGTTCTCAAAATTTGGCTTTTTTAAGAAATATTTCTATTCAATTGGTAATGATAATTCAGAATATACTGAGTATGTGCAAAAAAAGCATTTAGTAGAATTGATAACCTCCTTGATTATCCAATTCAGTCTAAAATTTTATATACAACAATTATATATTAAAATTTCCCTTGTATCTCCCCAAAATTATAACGCAATAAAACAAACATCGAGCCACATTCGTTACACTACAGACTACAGATCCATCCAAAACAAACGTGACACTCATTCATAATTGGGTCATCCATTGCAATTTACGTTCAGTATATTGTATCAGTTGAAACATAGAAACGAAAATAACTATTATCTACTTCCAATTAGGGAGTAAGTTTATTGTATTCGAAATGCGCAGCTGCACAAACCAACAGAACTTTGCATTTAGTAAATTTATTGATTCATGCCTTTCAGTTACAGATGTGTTTCGGTGGAGGCATAACTTAGGTATAGCCTGTGATACTAATTTAGTGGTAGCGGAAATATAGCACAGAACTAGCTGAAGTATCTAAATTTATTCAACTTACATGCAATAATAAAAATATTTCGTCAAATTATATCTATTTGCTAAGCCAATTTGGTCGGAATTCTATGACATTAACCATTTTCATTGTTTTATAGTTATATATAGTTCATAGTTCTGGTTAAAACACGCGGTAGAAAACGAAGACCTTTCGCCTCGCTTCTTCCATATTTTGTCGCCTAATATTCTTTACCTATATTCACACTTGGTCTTAATATTTGAATTTTAAGTTAATTTTCTACGGCAAATCTTGTTTTGAGTAGAAATTTATGTTTTCATTTGTATTTTTAACTTTGTTTTGTCAAAGAAATAAATGAACGGATAGCTACTAAAGTCACGTCAGCTATATTTCTCATTTAAATAACCTTGTTATGTCATTGAAACTCAAGATCTTACTGTTTCAAGTCAAATTACGAATATACCTCAATCGCTTAACTAAGCTGTAAACTAAGTATCAATTCGTTCTTAATGAGTATCAGAGATGGCATTTCTAGGTTAACAAGAATCCTGGACGCACGCCAGTTGGGAAATGTAAGATGTTATATTAAGTAGGGCATAGTTGGTACATTTTCTTGAGTTGCTGTCCAAGTTAGGAGTCTGGCTAATCTGTCAGTTTTATGGCACTTGATTGGCACTAATGGAGATTGTGACATTTAAGCAATAGTTGTAGTTCGATCTTTATGGAATAAAACAACGTGTCATAATGATTGTAAAAATGAAAAAAAAAGTACAAAGTAATATATAATTAATCTTCAAAAAAACAAATAGCTTATTAGATATTTGAAAAATATCTTTAACCGTATTAGGTTTAAAAATTACATCTTTTAGAAATACGACCATATGAACATTTCAATTCATTTCAGTCATTTCAAATAGGTAAAATGGCGAAAATCAGGGATCTTATAACTTGATTGCTTGTTAAATGCGTAGTCGACAACTATTATAGAGAAAGAAAATAAGCCTTAGCGATAACACAAATAGTGCCATTAATTTGCAACTAAAATTAAGTATTTTAAAATATATATCTGTCTATACTTACACTCTCAGACTGTCGGAGATTTTTACTTTTTAACCTAAATAAATTTTAAATAATTCATAATATAATTTGAAAATCGGTAATAAATTATATTAATAATTTATCACTAAACCGATCTAACTTACATTAGAAAATCGATACAAAAAATCGATTAAAGCCTATTTACAGATGTAAATGAAACCAAGCATTGCTATTCGAATGCAATAAATAACCGAGTTGTATCTAGATGTGTCATCAAATGAGTAATTGGCCAATAGCGAGGATGCTCGTTAGCATCCCCTGCTCGCCTATCGAGTTAATTAGTTTGACGCGATGATACGTCCATACATACAAGTCTGTGTTTACTGTATATATATATATATATATATATATATATATATATATATATATATATAATATATATATATATATATATATATATATATATATATATATATATATATATATATATATATATTATATATATATATATATATATATATAGATATATATATATATATATATATATATATATATATATATATATATATATATATATATATATATATATTATATATATATAATATATATATATATATATATATATATATATATATATATATATATATATATATATATATATATATATATATATATCTATATATATATATATATATATATTGTGTTATCATTTCTATTTACATATATACACATAATGCTTTCATTGGAAAATTGGTGATTTTGATTTCTGTTTCAATGTAGTCTAACTTGTCGTTGTAGCGGTCCGCTGTCAGATTCGTCTGCACTATCGATTTTTCCACATTTACACAAGTGTTTTTCGTAAAAGTTTAAAATGTTTTCAACAACAAACAATGTTGGCCAGAGATGTCCTGCAATTCAAGTTAATTTTCCCGAGTATATCCCGATCCCGATCGAATCTAACATGTAGCCTATATATAGTTCAGAAATTGACTCTATTTGTGACATACCATTTCCCATTGAATTCAAAAATCAAATAAACGTATTCGTAAAAGTACAATACTAAATAAGGAATAAAATAATAAAATTGCCTACAATTTAGTTTCAATATTAACCAGCTAAAGTAACTATTAACGAACGTTTCAAGCATGGCGGTTAATGGCTAATGAATAAAAATCTCATAGTAATATATTGAATGAAGTGGTCTACAAAAAGTTGAACTAACTTCGATTTTGAATCATTTTAAAAACACAAGTAGTTAAATTTTTACGAGATACTAATTTAATAAAACCCCAAGCATACATTTTTGCTAACGTATTTTTGCTTTCCATGTACATAGCATGTTAGTACATAAAAGATATTAAAGTTTTTTATTTTTTTTTGCATGTAAACTTAACTTGATATAATATCACAGTAGGAAAATAAAATTAGTAAGACACTCTTGCTCTCTCACTACCAGTTTCCACTTGATTTCAAAGATATGTTGCGTTGAATGTATATATAATGTTGCACTGCGCTTTTGTCTTTTAGCAAAGAGAGTAGAAATGGTATGATTTTTTACCCTAAATAACAATTGAAGTTACAACCGCCGTGTTTAAAGTCAGACGATGTGCTTTACTACTTCAGTCTAAGCATTTTCTTAACACTAAAATTAGTGTTATATAAATTTAAATCCATTTATTTATCTTGATCAAGTTGACTATTTGGACGGGCTATGGTCACCATATTCAATCTATCTCTCTCTTTTTTATTTATGTATATTTTTTTTTGTTTTTTAGCTTCACGCTTTATCCCGCACTTGGCTGGGTAGGCAGAGGGAACTGCAGAGACCGTGGGAACCTAGTGTTAAGACACTCCGTTGCTTAGTCCCTTCTCTCTCCGTCCCCGCTTTCCGCCTTTTTCGAGGCATTGCGTGTTGAGTGGCGGAACTCAACGCCGCGCTTTGCCTTGTTAACCAGAGCGAAGAAAATGGCATTAGAAAAATCCATCTTCCCCGACTGGGGATCGAACCCAGAAACCGTCGCGTTACAGGCAGACGTTGCGCCTCTGTGCCACGACGGTCGTCAGTATAAATATATCTACATGTAAATATAAATAGTTCTTCCATTTCCTAGTGACTACAAATAAAGAATTCTCTATGTAATCCCACTTCGCGTGGCTCCGAAACCACTTAACGCTACCGATTGTTCTCAATGATTTATGAGTAAAACGCGATGGGTTTGCAAAGTCGGCCGTACTCAGTATTGAGGGAACCGTCATTCCATCGCTCAGTTGTTGGCTGTAGTCTGTGAGTAACTTTGATTTTTGCATAACCTTTGTGTGTGGTTTTAATTGGCTATGCCAAAAAGTTTTTGATTTGGGTCGAAGATTTTTTGTAATTCATTCGACATATATTGACTTAATTGAAATCGATTTGATAAAAACATAGGAAATATATAGGTTTACTCTACTTATACATACAGCACAGTAGAGAGGACCTAGTGTAAACACAATCTGATTCCCACTTTTCGTCCAATTTAGCGACATTCCTTGATGAGTGGCAGAACTTAAGACCGCACTTTACTTTGTTAGTCAAGCAATAAAGTAAAAAAGTCGGTTATCTTCAAGCAAGAATTGAGCCCAAAACCTATCTAGACTAAACTACTTCGCCACGACGGCCTTTTCAAAATTTACAGCTGCTTGTTCTGATAACGGCGTTTCAAAAAAATTATATGTTTGTAAAACTATTATTATTTGAATCAGTATAGCAGTTCAGGCATATTGAAAAAATTAAAAATAAAATATTTAACAAATTTTACTAATACCATATACCTATCTATATATAAATTAATATAAGAAACACTGTAGTTTTTATGAAAGAATCGCTGGAATCAAAAGCCCTTCTACGTAGAGCACCTTCAAAGGCAGTTAGTCGATATACTGACAGTGACGGAATATATTTTATTGATTTAAATGTATTGACAAAGTGATATGTGGATAAAGGGAATTTTTGTTTGAATTTTACTTTGTGCTTTGAACTGGCATATTTTTATATATCTGTAACTGTTTTACATAAAGCTCTAAAAATAAGTTTAAAAATTTTATTATTACCTCACGATGCTAAAAGATAACTGTTGTTCTAAATTTCTATGACATGTGAGAAAAATGTAAGTAGCTACACTACTACAAACGGTATTAAGTGATTTATGTCATTAAATGCTGTTACGCAGAACCTTCGTCTGTTACGCTTTAAACATATGTATTACTTCTGTTTATATATATATATATATATATATATATATATATATATATATATATATATATATATATATATATATATATATATATATATTATATATATATATATATATATATATATATATATATATATATATATATATATATATATATATATATAGTATATTCTCTATTTGTAGATCACCAATAATAATCCATATCGAAATTCAATATAATTTAATTTCAATAGGACATAATTCGTATGCGTACATAGCTATGTTTAAATGCTTAAATTAAACGCTTGAGGTTACATCGATGCGGTCCGATTCAAGCGTTACCGCACAATGTTATAATATTATATAAGTGTATAGCTGGAATACAAATTCGCGATATATGTATCTGATATTAATATATATTTTATAATATCTTTATAATATCTATTTAAATCTGAATGGAAAGGATTTAGTTGTAAACCTTTCTCTATAGATTTTACATTCATTCAGAGAATTAGTATTAATAGAAAGCAAAAGCGGTAAGTTTTATTTAAAAAAAATACCGAAATACACGTAGACCACATTTTAGAGCGTACTCGGAAACAGGCTTGATTATAAATAATGAATATAAAAGTAATGTCAAAGTCAGACAGTGATTAATTTTAAATGCATTGGTTACCGACTGACTCTGTAATAAAATATATTTTTTTTAATTTTTTGATATATGGTAAAACAAAATTTTGCGCCATCCTGTCGCTAAATACGTAATGTCACGTTTAATTTTGGCAAAAAATAGAGTGTCTTGTCTTTTGGCACAAAGACTACACTATGTATATGCATATACTATCCACGCCGAAAGGCTTGAGTAAATTTTTTTTTTAATTATTTACTTTTAACTCTTTCCAAAATTATTTGAAATATTTAAAATATATGTGTATTTTTTTTGTAATCATCCGTCGCTCTTTTGAAGTGCATTTATTCAGGATAATTTTTAAATGTGAAAACAATTAGTCATAGAAATTATATGGCATTTCTTTACCAAGATATTTTACATACAGACAGAGTAAGCCAGATATAATCACATGTATGAAGAACACTTACCTTAGTTTATTGCGTGGACTACGATTTAACGCCCCATTACATTTCACATTGCTTCAGGACGTTAAATGATGTGTAGAATTTATTAACATGACTCTAGCAAGAGAGAGTACCTGCTCAAGGGATTTGAATTCCACTTAACAAGGTAAACAGAAAAAAGCTAGTATGAAGAAGTTTTCCACAATTAAAAAAAACTACATTTAAGCGAGGAAACGAAAATGATTTATGAACTCGGGTCTGATTCAAACCTAAAATCATTGCATTCACAAATAGACAATGTCTATTATAAATACTAAGGTGACCATTTTAACTTGGGCAGAATTTTTTTTTGCTCTGATGGTGGAGCGTCGCTTTAAGTTTCGTTTTTTAAGACTCGATGACTTGAAAGGCGGAAGTCGGGCAAATGAATGTCTTTACACTAGGTTCCTACTGTACCTACGATTTCCTTAGCTTACTTTGCTATATATACAGTGTGAATATAAAAAAAGAAGAAAGGTGAGACCTCGGTTGACTATTATAAACACGGTATCAAAGATACTGAAGGAAGGTCACTAAAAAAGCATGAGGACTCCTTGAACGAAGAAGAACCTAAGCTCTAATGAGATATTCAAGTTTGGCTAACATTTTATATAAACGTTAAAAATAATGAAAAGAATTTACATATAATTCAATGCATTCATCGTTCAGGTGAGAGCAGTGCCTGGGATTTACTATCCAAGTATATCCTATACTAAAGGGCCCTTTGAAATGCACATTAACACTCATCTCAGCTAGCTGAGCTCCTCTCTATATGTAGCCAAAGTCGAAATGATTCTACTAAAGCCGCCTTTGAAGTACATTCTAGAAATGAATTTATGGTAGTCTGAAATCTTTAAGCAAATTATAAAGAGGTTACGCTGTTTTTCTTCTCGGTTCCAATTTTAACGTAAATAGCCCATATTACCTGCCAATTTTAGAACTAAGTTTTTTACGTATATTTGCTTTCAGCTTCTAAAGTAAAAGAAGATATCTTGAAAATATTGAAATATTTTTAATCTCAGGATTTTTATACTTTTTCTTATGTCTCCATAAGAAACGTCCAATCACATCGTTTGTTGTTTCTCTGTACTCTTGCTGCTGATAGACTTCTTTATCGACTTTACTAGTACTTTTCGTTGCCCCGAAGTATTGATCACTATCTAAGAGTAGCCTAAACTTTACCAGCAAGTGTTTAGCTCTTTCAACTACCTCCTCTTACAGGTAGCAAGATTTTTTCGTGGTTTAGTTACGTACCTAATCTCTAAGAGTTTTTTGAAGCACTTTACGAAGGATGTCCTGAAATTTTATGCAGTTTTTGAACTAGAAATATTTCAGCGATGATAAGAAACATTTGAACATCTTATAAATTAAATTAAAACATAATGAGAGTAAAATGTTAAACAAATGCCTCACGTGAAAGCCCCGAGGCGAGGTGGTAATTAAAACATCGACGCGTTATTTCGCAAATCTTATGCATGACAGGATGCGAGTGCCTTTGTAAAGACAAATTTATATATATATATATATATATATATATATATATATATATATATATATATATAGTATATATATATATATATATATATATATATATATATATATATATATATATATATATATATATATATATATATATATATATATATATATATATATATATATTATATATATATATCTATATATATATATATATATATATATATATATATATATATATTATATATATATATATATATATATATATATATATACATATACATATACATATACATATACATATACATATACATATATATATATATATATATATATATATATATATA
>JAZFAU010000605.1:0-75750 GCA_037178615.1 Dione vanillae | reverse complement strand
GGTGACCAGCCGGGTTGGAAGATGGGGTTTTGTTTATAATTGTTCTGTCCTGCATGTTTCCTATATCAGAGGGGGGCGATAGTTGCTACAAGTTGTAAATTTTGTTGCACTGAGAGCCATGCGCATTGTTTTGATTTTTATTTATTAAGAAATTAAGCATGCCTGGTTTACTATTCCTTCAGACAGACTAGAAGTTCTTTTTATTTGTGTTAGGTGTTTATTTTTCTGTTGGCCTGTGTTTTTGTTCTGTTCTCCGTTGGTTTTTCGGGAGATAATGTAAGCATTTATCGTAGTTGATTTTATTTTATATTCCCTTTTTTCCCTTCTTGATCTTAGCCTAAGCTTGTAGCTCTTTTCTTTTTTCTAGTATTTCCTTCGGGTAATCTTCGGTTATGTAATATGTGGTGTCTTTTAGTGCCTCTCTCCTTTGTTTAAATATTTTTATTTTAGTCCCAAGTGTAGTAAATGAGACAATCATGGGTCGGGGCCTTTCATTTTTTACCAATTCTCTTAACTTCTTGAATGTCTCTGTGGTCCAGGTCTAGAGAGAATTGGCAGTTAACAAGGGGTTCAAGAAGGCCGTGCGCAAACCTGAAAATTTATTCGAAATCTCCGGCAAGGTAAGTATCGGGGTTATGTAGGTATCAGCAAGCACCCGTGTATTGTGATACCACTGTTTCAAAAAACCACGAGCAACTTCATAGTTGCCTTCTTCATTTTTAAATGTAGCAACAACCGCTTAGGTTCATCTGCTAAGGATCCAACCAAGTACTGAAATTTCATTGTGGAGGTTAAAGGGTGTTGGGAATCTACTACACTGTCAAACTGGTCAATAAAACTTATCCAGGAATCAGGACGTCCATCAAATTTAGGTATAGGTAAGTCAGGTAATCTATTATAAGTAGTTCGCTCAGTAATTTTTTTACTACTCATTTTTACGGGTGTACGGGCCCATGACGGGATCAACTACGGGAGCAGGTGGGCACAACTTAACTGACGCACCCAGAGGTCGTTTTTTTTCTAATTTACTAAACGCATTTCTCGCTTTACATAACTAAGTTTTTGGGAATCGATAGTTGGGTCTAACCCACCCAGGAGCACCGAGGACGCGTTTACAAATGAATTATAATGAGAATCTAAGTCTTTGAACCTAATTAATAATCTAGGTATTTCAGAAGTACCAAGAAGTTCCGAGGTATCGGTAATCCAATCGGAAACTTTAAAACATCACGTCGTCATCATCGTCGCCAATCGCTGTGAAGAGTAGACGTGTATTTTTTTAATTACGCAAAACAGTGAATTAGTGCTAATTAAGTTTGACTTGATTGAAGATGGCCATGAAAGACAGGAACGCAGCGGTCACAACTTCAATTATAGCGGACATGCCCTAATATTTATGTATAAGTCGCATCAAAGCTTAGTTTTTGTCATTATTGTGTAACACTATCAAGTGACCTTAATTTATTATAAATTTAATTTTTTTTAACCAAAGGGTAAAATGTATAGACTTGTGTAATTCGCTTTTCATAGCCTTAGTTCTAAGTAATATTAAATATAAAAAAAAAAAGTAAAGATTATTATAGATGTTCATTATGATAAAAATTAATTTTATGTATTAATATAATCAATATTTGTAATAAAAAATATAGTGTAAGTTAAAAAAGGGTACGGACCAAGTGTCTGTAGAGCTAATTATTTTGAAATAAAAAAAAAAAAAAAGTTTGACTTTTAGCTAAAAAATTAACTAGACTCGTAACTGTGTGAACATTCCTAGTGAGTTATTATTGTTTGCAATTGAAGCGCGCCTGTTCTAGCTAGCGGGACCACCTGCCTCACACCCGCGAAAGCAGAACGGTTGTTATTTTTTAACTCGCTCGCACACTGACTCCGCGTTAAGTGCATACGCTGCTGCAAGAAAGTTAATACATCGAATGTTGCATTGTTACCGACAATATAAAAATTATAAAATACTTATTTTTCTCGCTTGGAACGTACAATATTAATAATGAGCGCAACAAAATCGCCCCCGACTGTCACTGGCGATGGATCACAACCTGATCTATCAAAATTAGACAGGGATAGTACTGGCTCACAGATAACTTTTCGTAAACGAAAACAACCAGCCGATCATGACTGTCAGTGTTCGCAAGAAATTAAATTAATGCGCAGCGAGCTAATCCGTATTTCGTCACTATTAGAAAAATACTGGGTCAAGTGCGCAAATGATGGGCCAAATGAATGAAAGTATCGCAACGGTAAAAAATGAAATTGCAGATCTTAAGACCTCTCATGAAGATATTAAAAAATTATTCAGCAGTAACATAGCAGAAGTTAGTTCTCAAATCCAAGATGAAAATCAGCAACCTTAAAAAAAGTCATTAGAACATAATAACATAAAAGCGCAATTAACTAAACTAGAAGTAAAGTTAAATAACGACGAGAAAAAAATTTAATTACTAGAAACTAATATTAAGGAATTAAAAAAATGTCCTGCCTCTGCATCTCCTAATAAACAAAAATACACAAACGAACAAATAATTAGAGAGATACAAGATAGGAAAAGGAGGGAGAATAATATTATTATAATGGGAATAGCTGAAAAAAGCGCCACTAATATACAAGAAAGAAAATTTTTAGGATGAGAGTGAAGTGCTTAAAATAATAAGACAGATAAATATAGATATTCCAAAGCCAGTTAAAATGTTCCGCATTGGAAAATACAGTCCTGGAAAAGCTCGTAGGATCAAATTATGTTTTTATAAGCCAGAGGCAGCATTATCACTTCTCAAAAATAGAGATAAAATTTCCAACCAATCTTAAAATGTTTTCTGACCAAATCCGGCTCAGCAAAAATACTACTTACATATTAAAAAAGAACTGCAGCAACGAATGAATAGGGGAGAAGCAGATATCACTATAAAATACGTGAACGGAACACCAACCATCATTAAAAAAACCCCCCAAAAAACTCCAATCATCACCATTAGATAAAAAAACAACTAAACTATAAATTACCAACTAGTTAACGACTATCAAGAATTACACACCGAAAAGTCACGCTTATCGTTTTTTTTACTTTAACGCACGAAGTATAAAGAAAAAGGGCAAATTAGATGAATTAAAATTTCATTTTAAAAGCTATGCCAACCACTATTTTGTTATATTGCTCACAGAAACTTGGATATCATCAGAAGAACAAGCATTACAGTTACAGATAGATAATTTTACACATTACTACAATTACAGGACAGACATGAGAGGAGGAGGAGTGTCAGCTTACATTCATAAAAACTTAAAAAACATAGTGAAATCAAATCAATTTACCGAGGGGGTAATAACTACCATGGGTACATATCGAAAATGTGCATTAGACATTGGCATAGTATACAATCCTGGAGATACAAATTATGAGCAATTTCTTTAAAATTACGATAACCAATTACAGCAGCGAAAAAGGGCCATAGTGTTTGGAGACTTTAACATCAATCTATTGGAGAATAATAAGAAACTAACGAGATACAAACAAATGATAAATGAATCAGGTCACAGACTACTGAATAAAACAACATATTGTACACGAGATTCGACAACAAAAAAATCTATTTTAGATCATGTAAGCACCAACTTTCAAACAAATTACTTCAACGTTGCCATTATTAACTCATCTTTTTTAGATCATAAACAAATTTACGTTCAAATTAACAAATTTAATACTCCTAGAAAAATTCGTACCACTTATGAAACAATAGATTACATGAAACTTTATAGCTCTCTAGAATCGAAGTGTTTAAATAGCACAATAAATAATTATGTAGAACTTGAAACTATAATAAAAAAAAATAAATTTACTGTAAAATTATAAGAACTAAAATATTGAACAATATACGAGAAAATTGGATAAATAAGGATATTATAGATAAAATAAGCCAGAGGAACTATTTATGGGCACTATATAAGAACAATCCGGAAGATCAGAAAAAAAAAAAATTTCAATGTAAAAATGTTGACACAGCTAAATTAAAACGAGAAACGAAAGAATCATATTACTGTAAACTATTTACAAACAGCGCAAATAACTCAAAAAGAACTTTGGGAAAATGGTGAATAAACTATCTAATAATAAAACGAAACAAAGTTGTGCTCCCTCAAAAAATTTTCCTAGATTCAAAAGTAATCACCGATACAAATGAAATTTGCAATATTTTCAATAGGTATTTTCTACAATAGGTTGCCTTCTAGCTGAAAAAATTCCTGCACACTACCATGATATCTTACACTCCATTCATACAATCAATAAAAATCACAGCTATGAACTTTTGGCATTAGAACCGAGTAATTCCAATGAAATTAAAAAAATCATAAAAAATTTAGATTCAAATTCGAGTTCTGGCATAGACAAAATTTTGTACGAAAGCAGTAAAATGTTTAAGAGATTTGATTTCAAAAAACTTGGCGCAGTGTTTTAATAATCTTATGTCCGAAGGAAGATTCCCTGACTCATTATCCCCCTTCTCACATTATTGAGAAGTGGCACACATATATAGCCGGTATTTTAAGTTGCGATAGTAAAGGCAATTCCTTTACTATCGCAACTTAAAATACTTCGTCATTTAGGCGTTGAAAAACAATATAAAGTCTCTCTGCTCGCTTTTGCTGACGCTAGCGAAAAAGGGATACGGGTGTGTCATTTTTATTCTATTTGTAACGGACTCGAAAGTCCTATTGTTAAAATTTAAAATGTTCAAAATCCCGCGTTTCGTCTCCTTCTAACGTAATAACGCTAGCCAGATTAGAATTAAACGCGTTGTTATTGCTTGCGAAGTTAGTTCGTACAGTTTTGACTCGCTTTCTGTAAGACATCCTATCGATGATATTTTCACATTTTTCCCACTCACCTGTCGCACTGTGTTGGGTTTTTTCTTCACTACACAAATTTTACACTTATGTCGCTAATAGGATTTCGCAGTTTCAATCGCTTTTATCGCCTGATTGTTTGTATCATATCGCTGGAGTAGAAACCCAGCCGATAGTATTTCCCACTGACTTCTGCCTTCTCAATTTCTTGATCATGACCTTTGGTTTTCAGGAACCCCCTTGGATTTCTTTACCAATCTGCCGCCACTCTTGTGGCCTATTAAGAAATTTTCACCGAATATTTCTTTAATTATTTTAAATTTTTTTTTCACCGAAATTTCACAAGAAAATCCGTTAATTTCTTTAAGTCTAAAATTTTCGTCTTGGCTTTAAAAATCTTCGTTCCGTAGTTTATTTTTTTCGTTTTATTTAAAAAACTTCCTAAAAATGTTGTTATAACCGCTGAAGATTTAGATGAAGCCGAAGCAAAGGTAGTAGAAGCTTTCCAATTACTCACTTTTCTAAAGATTTAGAGAATTTAAAAAAGGGCAAGACTTGTTCGCCTATGCATCAAAAAGTATCTCCTTTCATTCATGAAAATATTATTCGCGTAGGTGGTCGGGTTAACTCGTTCATCTTTAGATTACTCTCAAAAGAGCACCCTGTAATTATGCCTAAAAAAAGGTCATGTCATAGATTTTGTTTGGTATTACAATCAATAGGAATTTATTTTTGACTAAAAGTATTATATTTAAAAAAAAACCGCCACTCGCAATGACTTCCCCATTTCCATTCCCATTCCTTTACAACGCGCCACTATACTCATTGCGATCCTTGCCGCCATTTCATTCACTCGGACACACGCAAAAGGCGCTTGCCTCTCTTATAATATGACCCCGCTACTATAGACAACGTGTGCGCCTTGATAATTCAAAAATATTAGTATATTTCGCAATATTCGCATCAGTGTTATTAAAATACAGTAGATCTGTGTAGGTAACATAAAGATACGATAAACAGGGGCCTAGCTAGGTGAAGATTGGAAATAACCAGCCGCCGGCTGAGCCACCACGTGGTGGCTACCACGACGAAAGGATACAAGGAAGACCTCTATCAAGTAAGTGTGCGATTGTTCTACTTTCCCCAGCTACATATATCCTTTATTTTGTCCAATTAAACCCGTACTGTAGCTGGCAAAATCAATTTCCTTTTCTATTCGTTTTTTTGTGAGTGGTCGGCTATTATGATCGTGTTCCTTCACTAATTTTCTAGCAACCAAAAATACAGTCACTAGCTTTAAATTTAATTCCCGCTATTATTGTTTAAAAACGCACCGAATTGGCGGTGATATTATGATCTTTCGCCGCCACGTTGCAATGCGTACATTATTAGAGTTAGCTGAGCAGGAACGCTGATACTTACCCCAAAGCTGCTGCAGTCCTAGAGAATGATGTATACGTTGATGACTGTCTTACTGGTTCGGATTCCCTTGAAAATGCCCGTACCCTTAAAATCTGAACTTGAGAATATTGATATGACTTGTGGTGGTTACGAGCTTTGGAAATGGATTATAACAAACTGAAACTCCTCGCAGACTTACCTTCAGATCATCTGCGCTGTCTCACTCCTTTCAAGATCCTGATAACACTCAAACATTTGCAGTCCTCGGTGTCCTTTATAACCCCACCAGTGATGCATTTACTTACTACGTTTTTCATTTCAACCTACGGAGACAGTCACCAAGCGCAAGGTTTTGTCCTTATTAGCCAGAATTTATGACCTTGCGGTTAGATATCCCTGTTGTATTAAAAGCGAATTATTATTCAGAATTGTGGATGTCTGACCTTTCCTGGGATTATGTACTCACCCCTGAGCTTACCCTAGAATGGAAACCTTTTTATTAGAAACCTTGAGTGTGTTAAAGATATTTCAATTCCGCGGCGTATCTTAACTGACAGTTCCTTTTCCTATTCCATACATGGTTTCTGTGATGCCATCAAAATCTGCCTTTGCTGCTGTAGTGTATTTAAGAACAGAAAATCCTTCAGGTCAGTGTTCTGTTCATCTCCTAATTTCTAAAAACTATAGTTGCCCCTATACGTACCCGATTGACTATACCTAAATTAGAATTACTTGGTGCTACCCTGCTTACTAAATTAATTAATCATGTTGTCCCTGAATTACAAAAGTCAATCCAGTTAGACTCCATCACTACCTGGACCGATAGTAAAATTGTGTTGGCCTGGCTTATGACCCTCCTCATAACTTACAAACCTTTAAAGCCAAGCCTCAAAATCTGCCTTTGCTGCTGTAGTGTATTTAAGAACAGAAAATCCTTCAGGTCAGTGTTCTGTTCATCTCCCTATTTCTAAAACTATAGTTGCCCCTATACGTACCCGATTGACTATACCTAAATTAGAATTACTTGGTGCTACCCTGCTTACTAAATTAATTAATCATGTTGTCCCCTGAATTACAAAAGTCAATCCAGTTAGACTCCATCACTACCTGGACCGATAGTAAAATTGTGTTGGCCTGGGCTTAAGACCCCTCCTCATAACTTACAAACCTTTAAAGCCAACCGAGTTTCCCAGATATCTTACTCAGAAGTTCATCGGAAGTGGCGGCATATTCCTGGTAATTTGAATCAGAGCGATTGTGCATCCCGTGGATTACAGCATCAACCTTACTTAAAAAATATTTATGGTGGGTCCTGTACCTGGTTATTACTTCCTCACACCCAGTGGCCCGTTGCAGAGTCTAATACTGATTCTGAATCCTAATCTTCCCGGGACTTCGTTTGTTTGTTAACCACTACTTCCCTTACCGTGCCACACCTGATCCATTCTTCTTACTTGAACGGTTTTAGTTCCTTTACAAAATTAATTGGCGTGACCTGTTGAAAATGAAAATGAAAATGAAAAATAGTTTATTCTTTTTCAAGTTGTGCATAGCAAATAAAAGGTTGGGACCCTCTAGTGGGTATACTATAATACTCGTGACAGAAGGACCCGCTCTTCCATAACATACCAATTCTGTCCATGTTCTTAAAAAGAATAAAAAATATCTTCTTCTTCTTCTTGCAGTGCCTCTTCACTACTGAAGGTTGGCCGTTAGTTCCCTGAACCTCTCCCTGTCCATGGCCAATCGAACAGTGTTCGACAGAGGTGATGCCTGTCCACACCCTGATGTTTTTGAGCCACGACTTTTTCCGGCGTCCCAGCGCGGCCTCTTTCCTTACTAAAACAATATCTTACTAAATACTAATCTCAGTAGGGTATACAACATTTTATCAAAATAAAACTTGTGTGTGTGCGTTTGTGTGTGTGTGGTGTGTGCGTTTGTGTGTGTGTGTGGTGTGTGTGGTGTGTGTGTGTGTGTGTGTGTGTGTGTATGTGTCTATGTAGGTAGGTGTTGTGTAGAATACAGTAGATTAGGTCATATTTTATGAAACAGAATTAATTCGGTGTCATCGTATGTTTTGTTTTTAACCATTCAAAAAATTTCTGTTTGACGTTAAAAATATTGTTCAGGATATATGTTTAGAATTTTATTAATTTTATCATAAAGGTAGGCAGCATGTGTTATATATTGGTTGCTAGCAAAGTAGTCTTAGCACCATAGGTTTCAGCGATTTATTGTTTAATTCTTCTGTTTAATGAACTGGATTTAATGAATTTTAATGATTTATGAGCTTTAAGAATGATACGTTGGATATACATTTGTCTGACAGTCAATACCTGGCTCATTGAATATAGCGTGTCCGTTGAGACGCGATATGGCATGAAGTGGATAACTTTTAGCAAAAGCCTTTGTGCTCTCTCAACTTCAATGAACTTAGATTTAGCAGCTCCTTCCCATACAGGAATACAGTATTCCAACATTGACTGGGCCAAAGCTTTATATATTTTATGCAATAAAGCCCAAGAAGCTTTGTGGCGTAACATCTTGAATATCCAAATAAGTTTACGCAATCTACATCCTATAGCTTCTAGCTGTGCATCCCATGATAATCTTTGATCTATTAACACACCAAGGTACTTGAAAGAGTTTACTCGTTTGATCATAGAGCAGTTATTACAATCCTCACATTGAATGCTATTGGAAACATGAACTGTTATATTATAGTTACTGTCTGGCTGGGTTCGATTGTAGATGGAAAAAGGCATATAGTGTGTTTTGGTTGTGTTTAGTGACAGTAAATTTGACTTCAGCCAACAGGAGACAGTGAAGAGACCTCTTTCAGTAGTATTTTTAACTTTAGTCCAGCTAGTATCTGTAAAAACAATTGCCGTAACGTCTGCATAAGAAATATTTTAGGCATTGTTTATTTTTAAATTACAGATATCATTAATGTAAATTAGAAACAAGGTAGGTCCTAAGACACTACCTTGTGGTACGCCATAAGTAATTTTTGAGGCACGACTAACAAACTGTCTATTTTCACTTCTTGAGTTCGGTCGCTCAAGTAGTCGCTAAAAAGCGCCAGCGAGGTATCTCTGATTCCTAAATTTTCTAACTTTTTCACAAGGAATGGGGACAGAGACCGTATCAAAAGCTTTTTTTCAAATCAAGGAATACAGCCAAGACTTTTTACCACTGTCAAGACTCTTAACAATATGCGAGGTTAGTGCTTCAACAGCGTCCTCCGTGGATTTGCCCTGACGAAAACCATATTGAGAGTGACAAAGCTTAAATTTATTTAAATAGTTTAAAAAATCTCACATTATAATTTTTTCTATTAACTTCGATATTGACGGCAAAACGGAAATTGGACGATAATTACTAACGTCATCTCTGTCACCACCCTTGTGAACGGGAGTTATGATAGATCGTTTAAGCAGGGACGAAAAGATTCCTTTTCTAAAGCAAAGGTTAGTTAGATGACAGATTACTGGAACAACTGCTAATTTAGCTATTTTTAAAAATTTTGTTAGAATATTATCCCATCCGGGGGCACTATCTGTTTTAAGAGACATAAGTACATCATGTACTTCTTTACAGTCTGTATCAAGAAGTACAATGGAGTTTAACTGGCTTGTATGAGTATTGGAAAAAATAAATCACTTGATTGGACAATATCAGTGGCCAGATTTTTACCTACGCTAGCAAAGTAGTCATTGATATAATTAATTGATTCAGTAGGAGAAGACCTTATGTTTCGTAATTGTGTATTATCTGATCCGAGCAGTTCAAGTTAGTTATAGATTTAATGTTATACCAAAATTTTTTAGATTTTTTAGATGATTTTTCCAACTGATCTCTGTCGTATTTTCGTTTTAATTGTTTGATAAGTTTATTGCAGAAATTGCGATACTTTTATATGAGATTTTTAAAATTTTATTAGATGGGTCTAATCTTAGCCTTTATGCATTCTATTTCTGTTTCGAATACATTTTAATATACCGGGAGTTATCCACGGCTTTATAACTCTTTTATTTTTAGGTACACGTATAGTTTTGGTATTATCTTTCAAGGACTCAGTAATATTATGAATAAGTTTTTCAATTATAGTTATTGGGATATCACAAATAATAATTCTGACAGATTTTTCTCCGCTAAACTAACAAGAGCCCCATCAAAATCTACAATGGTTTTTATGCTCATATGTGATTTATGTTTAGATGTAAGTGAAGCCAAACAAAGAAATATCATGTTATGGTCTGTGATGGTAGTGTTCAGGACTGCGATTTGGGCAGAATTTATGTTTTTGTCTAATTTTAACATGAAGTGATCAAGACAATTATTTCCCCCCTGTTGGAAATAAGTGACCTGGCATCAAATTGTGCATCGATAACATGTTCACATAGTTTAATCTTTTTGTTAGTTATAGTTTAATCTGTTTAATTGTTACGTTTCCTGACTTTGCTGTTTCTTTAGCGACAATATTTATATTAATTAAATAACATATATAACTAAATAAATTAACGATGGAGCTATTTTTTTGTTTTTTTCTTTTTTTGTCTGTACTCTATAAATGTCCCTAATATCGGTTTTCTCATATTATAGCCCACATTTCTGGCCAAACATAAAATCATTTCAGTAATGTCTTCTCTGGTTTCATTGGGTTGTGAAGGAACGTTCTTTATTTCAAAGTTACATTTACGCATCCCTCTTTGAAGATCTTCAATCCGATCCTCCAGCGTGCTTATATACAGTTGATCGTCCTTAACTTTACCTTCTAATAATTCAATTTTCTTTTTAAATTCCTCATTCTGGTCGGTTAAATAGGCGATTGAGTTTTCGATATTTATATTTGTTTGTTGTATTTCTTTTTGAGTAGCAATATTTTTTGAATTTCCTTCGATTGTGTGGTAAATAAAGATGTTATCATACTTTTTATCTCCAGCTTAAAATTATCTAGGTCTATATTGAATTCCGATACGCAACATAGTTCGGTGGTGTTTTATCCTCTCTACTAATTAAATCTATTTCCGAATAGGATGCTGACTTATTTAACGATGAATCCATAGTACTAGGATAGTATATATCAGTAGGAGCTTATATTAAATAACGCTGGTTAGATCTCATATGGTAGGTGGGATTTTAAATTCCTATCAGCAGTAAGTACGTAAAATCGTAAGTGCAAGATGACCCCGGTCAAAAGTACCTTATAGGTGATAAAAGCAGTTGGCCGGAGTCAAACGACCAATTACAAAAGCAGTTGGGCGGGGTCATAGGACCAATGGTCAAAAGTTGAGTGGAGCCACCTGACAAATCACGTAGCTGTAGGCAGAAATTTAGTCGCAAGCGCATACAATCATATCAGTGAGGCCAACGACTTCCAGCAGGTACCAGGGCAACAGGTAAATAGAAAATTCACTCACTTTACAGACGGTCTCTTGTGATTTATGTACTCCTATTTTTCACAACACTATTTATTTACTTTAAAATTTAATTATTTTTATAATAAAATAAAAAAAGTTATTTGAACCTCTTTTTTTTTTTTTTTTTTTTAAAAAAAAGAGGTTCAAATAACACGTCCTACACCATACGGCGATCCGGGGGGAAGAGGACCTGTTATATGTTGAGATTTGTAAATAAAACCCGAAACTTACCCGTTGAGCTATCTGTATCTTTATCTACCCAAGAAAGAAAGCATGCACTCCTGTATTTAGTAAAAATAGTACAGTCTTATTGTTTTTCTGATGAGCTGAGTTTGTTAAAACGTGGCGTTTCCTTGCGGTCTTCCCTAAGACGACTCTCACTCTTTCTTGACAAGGAAGAAATCATCAGAGTCGGTGGTCGTTTACGAAACTCTAATCTTCCTTACGATGCTCGTCATCCTATACTCCTTCCTAAAAGGTGTCATTTTGTTACCTTATTGATATCCCATTACCACGTAGAAAATTGTCATGCTGGAGCCAATGCTCTTCAAGCTTTATTATCCCGTGAGTTCTGGATATTGTCTGCTCGCAGAGCTATCCAGAATTTAATTTTTAAGTGCCTCCCTTGTTATCGCCTTAAAACTGCCACATCTCAACCTCCTATGGGTGAACTCCCTAGAGATCGTGTTACTCCTACCCGTGCCTTTGATGGTGTTGGAACAGATTTTGCCGGCCCATTCCTGACCAAAACCCAGGTGTTTAGAAATAAAGATTAGTAAAGAGTTACCTTTGTGTTTTCGTGTATCTTTCTACAAAAGTAGTCCACCTTGAAGTAGTTTCAGAATTATCAACCGAAGCCTTTATCGCTGCATTCTTTTGTTTGTTTCCCGTCGCGGCCTCCCTAGTTAAGTAAGATCAGATTGCGGTAAAAATTATATAGGAGCTTCGAACTATTTAAGCGATGTTTATGATTTTTTAGTTAAAAATAAACTTGATATTAGTGATACCCTCACTAAAAGGGGTATAAATTGGTTATTTGACCCACCTGCCTGCCCTCATTGGGGAGGATTGTTCGAAGCAGCCGTTAAATCTGCGAAAACCCACCTTAAAAGAGTGATTGGCGAAACTCCTTTAACATTCGAGGAATTAACTACAATTTTTGCTAAAATTGAGGCGGTATTAAATTCCCGGCCGTTATGTCCCTTATCTAATGACCCTAACGATCTAGAAGTTTTGACGCCTGGTCATTTTTTGATTGGCCAACCTCTTAGTGCTTTGCCGGAGTATCCCTATAATAATGTAAAATTAATCGTTTAACCCGTTTTCAAGTAGTGCAACAGATAACCCAACATTTTGGTCGCGGTGGCAGTTAGAGTACCTATACACTCTGCAGACTAGGCAGAAGTGGACTGATCCAGTGAATCCTCCAACAGTAGGTGAGCTAGTCCTCATCAAAGATGATAATTTACCCCCTTTACAGTGGCGACGTGGTCGCATTTCCCAAATTTATCCTGGTAAAGATAGCGTTGTGCGTGTGGTCGATGTTAAGACATCGACAGGTATCCTAAAGAGAGCCTTAACCAAATTAGTTCGTCTACCTATTAGTTAGCTACTCCCATTTTCTCGTAAACATTAGATGTTTAGGGCGGGGGCTATGTTTGTTCATATATGGCAACCCCGACTAGTTTTTTTTGTCTTTGCTAAGCCCGCGCGAGTCGAATAGTGTGCACGTGAGACGGCCGGTGCGAGCGCACGTCCTTCCTAAATCGATATATTAATCAGCGGTGTGGATTTTCCTTCAACCTTATTTGATTCCCTTTTGTGTTTTCCCCTCTTGATATTGAACCTGACAAAGACGTGAAACATTACATGGCGCCATGAACAATCAGTGTTTGTGTTCTGAATTATGAAGATAAGGTACTGTACATTTTTATTATCCTAAGACCGACTATATAAAGTGAATAGTTAATATAAAACCCACCTCAGCACGCTTCCACAACTGCTTAACACCCTACCCCCTATTCACTATACAGGGTTTTTTTTAGGATAAGTTCCAAAATCAAATTACTTACTTCTTTTTTCTACTAAAACATCTGTTTGTTTTTTTTATTAAAAAAAATTAAAGAAAAATTCTTAGAAATTATTCCAAATATTTATAATGCTATTAAAATATTTAAATAAATATGTCATTGTGACTACAACTTTGCTGGCAAAATATTCATTCTACCCGCCTCTTTTTTTTTATTTTATAAAAATTTGTATTCTTTCAAATCAAGCCTTTAAATTGTATTATTAATGTTATTTTCCTTTTTTTGTTTATTCTAGTAGATAAAAAAAATATTGTGCGAGTATAACGACTGATTATAAAATTGTAGCTATAAACAAACTGTAGATTATGTTCTCACGTAAATGACCATATTGTCTTTTTGGGAAATAAATATCTTTAAACATAAATCTTTAAACCATACGTATACTAGTATTAAGCTAAGTTTAAGCTATTTCACATCAACGTATCAAGCATCTATTACAGTTTCATTCCAAAAAATGGCAAGTGATTTGATTTTTTTTATTTGATTCACGTGCTTTAGAAAAATCTTAGTTAACATGAAATTACTCGTTATTCTAAAGTTATGTTTGACTGACTGCATTACAGCTGTATAGCTGAATTATCTTACTGCAATTGATAAGTTGAGTTCACCAACATAACAGAAATCTATAAGTATTTACATCGTTTGTAAATATCTGGCTTTTTTTTTTTTGTTGACGCAGGGGGAATCTTCATAGATACCCGACTCCTGGGGGGGAGGCCGGGTTATGTGAGATTGTACTCACTAAAACCCCCTGCGATGGCCGCCTACGGGATCGCTTTCGCAGCACGTCCGCGGCCTCTCCCGTGCGTTGCTCTACCTGTGGCTTGCGGAGCCCTTCCCAGAAGGGCGAAGTCTCGCCCTCCCCGCACCCCTCGCTGGTGCGTACACCGGCAGTCCGGGGCCATACCGGACTGCAGTCTTCCTCTCGGCCGTATGAAAACGGATGCGTGAGACCCCCATCTCACGCACCCACGGCCGGAGGGAGTGCCCTATTTATTCCGCCCCGGGCACTGGGGCTTGGAGGCCGTGAAGGCGACCCGCAGGTCGTCTCCGCCGGGCGGGATCGGCCCTCTCCCGAGCCCGCCCCGCAGTCTCCTTCTGGACCATGACGGTCTCACAGAAGTTGACTACGGCCTCCCACGCTGAATCCCTGCTTAGCATCGCCGACACGACTGCTCGCAGGGAGAGATTTCGCCCGATTTGCTGGACCAAGACTTGCCTCTCCGTGGCCCAGGCAGGACACGCCTCCAGCGTGTGTTGGGCAGTGTCTTGGTCCGCCCCGCAGTGGTGGCAAACCGCCGTCGCGTCGCGTCCGATCCTAAACAGGTACTCTCAAAAGCAACCGTGACCGGTAAGTACCTGTGTAAGTCGGAAGGTGACTCGTCGCTTCCTTCGCATCCAGGCCTCGAAGGCCGGCAGGATTGCACTCACGACGCGTTTGTGCGCGTACCGATCTCCGCGGAGACGGGCGTACCACGTCCGTGTGTGCCCTTCGCTGCTCCTGCCGCCTGAGCGCATCGAGGACGCTGGTAGGGTAGGACGCACTTCCGCCGCTTTGACGAAGGGCGCGAGTCTGGTCGTAGACCCTCGCGTCCCTCTCCGCCAAGATGTCCAACGGCGGGAAAGCACGCCAGAAGGGTCGCCGCCTCAAAGGATATCGTGCGATATCCCCGCACCATGCGGATGGCCACTCTCCGCTGCAGACTCAGGATCTTAGTCTTGCAGCGGCGGGTGCCCGTCAGTCGATGTGACCAAACGGGTGCCCCATAGAGGACCATCGATCGCACGACACCAGCATAGAGGCGGCGAACCTCCTCCCTCGGTCACCCGAGATTTGGCAGCAGTCTGTGCAACGCACCCACTACCTTCTCGATCCGGGGGGCCAGAAGCCTGAAGTGCTCTTCAAAGCTCCAGCGACTGTCCAGGACAAGGCCCAGGTATTTCATGTACCTGGACACCTGGACGTTTGAGTCACCTACGCGAATGATCTGCGAATGGGGTGGTTCCCGGCCCACCGGCCACTTGTGGAACCATAGCGCCTCCGTCTTATGCGGCGCTATCCGAAGACCCAATTCGCAGATTTTTGCGACGACGAGTTTGACTCCGAGCTCGGCTCGCCGTCTGGTCATCTCGAAGCTCAACCCGCATGCCAGCACCAGCGTGTCATCTGCATAGCAGATCACGCTGACGCCTGCGGGGAGCTCGACACGCAGAGCCGCGTCGTACGCGAGATTCCACAGGAGTGGTCCTAGGACCGATCCCTGCGGAACCCCGCAGTACACTTCCCTCCGGGTCCTCGCACCCTCCCGGCCCACGTACACGATCGGCGGCACGGCTTTCTCTCCCTGCGTCTTGTGCAGGTGCTGTCCGGGCATGGTTGCTTCGGATCGTACCTGCACCGGATCGGGAGGGAGGAGTCCTCCAGCGTGCCACCATTGCGGGGCGGCGATGGACACGGCGGAGCACACCTTGGAGGTGTGCCCATCGTGGTCCGTACCTCGCCGCGCCCTGGTGGCAGTAGTCGGGGCCGACCTCACGCTCCCCAGCGTGGTCGCCGCCATGCTGAGCAGGGAGGAGGCATGGGCGGCGGTAGCCTCCTTCTGTGAGGACGTAATGTCACAGAAGGAGGCGGCGGAGCGCACGCGGGAGGATGACCCTCTCGCGGCGCCGCTTCGCAGACGAAGAAGGGGCAGAAGACGGCGGACACAACGTCCGTCGCCCCTGAGGGTGATCCGCAGGCGACAGGCGCGGGGGCGCCACCGCCTGCATTTCCAGGAGCACCCCACTCGTCGGGCCACAAGGGCCGTGCACTCCGGCCATTGTTACGACCCCTCCCCACTAGGGGGGGTCTGAGGGGCCTGCCGGAGGGCGGGCAGTCACCGGCGGGGGCCTGCACGCTGTGGAATCCCAGGCCCGCTCCACGCAGGTGAGGGCGGAGCGCCGCTGGGTATTTGTAGTGGGTATACCGGGACCGCCTTTACCGGGAGTCCCACATACCCCTCTCCCGTCCCCCGACGGGAAGGGGATGCGTAATGGCATTTTTTCCCAGCGACAAAAAAAAAAAAAAAAAAAAAAAAAAAAAGGGGTTACTACGAGGAAGTCAACACTGCGGGGAACCCCCGTCCGGTCTGTCCCTCCTCAACAGGGGCGCAGTCCTCACGTGCGTGCGGCGAGAGGGGGGGTCCATCGTGGACCTCGCCTTCGCCTCCCCTTCTTTGGCGGCCCGCATTGTGGACTGGCGGGTGGAGCTGGTGGAGACGCTGTCGGACCACCGATACGTGCGGTTCGATGTCTCCACACAGGGCTCCCGGGGGGGCCGCGCGGGTCAGTCGCACTGTCCGCGGTGGGCGCTCACCCGCCTAAACCGGGAGGCCGCCAAGGAGGCGACTTTCGTGCAGGACTGGCTGTCGCCTCCTGTCGACGGCCGGGACGTGGACGACACGGCAGTCCGTCTGAGGGAGTCCTTGACCGAGGTGTGCAACTCAAGCATGCCTCGGTCTAGCCGCCCGCCTCCTCCCAGCCGCGCAGTGTACTGGTGGTCAGAGGAGTTGGGGGATCTCCGGGCCGCCTGCGTGGCCACCAGGAGGGAATACACAAGGAGCCGGCGGCGGCGTCGTCGCGACCTCGACAACGAGGGCCGCCTCTATGCTGCCTACATAGAGGCGGAGGCTACCCTGACGACGCGAATGGCCGAGTCTCATGGTAGCGCGAGGGGGGAAATGTTGGAGGGTCTCGACATTGACCCATTTGGGAGGCCGTACAAGGCGGCACGCAAGAAGCTGCGTCCGTGCGGTCCCCCAGTTGCCGAGACCCTCGAGCCGGCGCTCCTGGATGGGGTGGTCCAGTCCCTGTTTCCGCGCAGGGACAACTTCACCCCACCAGTAATGAGCGCCCCTCTGGTGGCGGCTCCATCGGCTGAGGAGGTCCTCCCGGTGACGGAGGACGAGGTGGAGATGGCAGCTCTCTGCCTCCGGGCCAAGAAGACGGCCCCAGGTCCGGACGGCGTTACCGCACGAGTTGTGGCCATCGCCGCCTCCCAGATGGGAGGGAGGCTTCAGGACCTCTTCAGCGCGTGTCTGACGTGCGAGAGGTGCCCGAAGCCATGGAAGGAGGGCCAATGGTGTCTTCTTCGGAAGGAGGGGTGGCCGGCGGACTCCCCCTCGGCATACTCAGTGCGGGCTTCGAGCTGGGCGTTCGACGGTGGACGCCCTGTCCCGACTCAGGGACGGGGTGAAAGAGGCGATGGCCGCGGGGGATGGAGTGTTGGCTGTGTCGTTCGACATAGTCAACGCCTTCAACTCCATTCCCCACTCCACCGTGCTAGAGGCGCTCCGTTTTCACGGGGTGCCCCAGTATCTGCGGGGTCTGTTGGCGGACTATGTGAGCGATTGGACAGTCCGCGTAACCAACAAGTCGGGCGAGCTCCGCAGATACTGCGTGGAGTCCGGTGTTCCACAGGGTTCTGTTCTAGGACCGCTCCTGTGGAACATCGGATTCGACTGGCCCTTGAGCGGAAATCTCCCCCGTGGCACGTCTGTCATCTGCTATGCAGATGACACCCTCCTCACTGCCAGGGGGAGGAATTTCGGGGAGGCGGCCAGCGTGGCCTCGTCGGGAGGTTCGCTAGTGGTGGACCGAATCTCCCGCCTAGGGCTGAAGGTGGCGCTGCACAAGACCGAGGCCGTATTCTTCCACGGGCCTCGGCAGCGCCAACCACCCGACGCCCATATCTACGTTGAGGGTGCCCGCGTTGAGGTTCAGGCCCAGATGAAATATCTGGGCCTGGTGCTCGACAGCAAGTGGCGCTTCGGCGCTCACTTCGCCGGGCTGTCGACGCGCCTGTTGAAGACAGCGGGCGCCCTCTCGTGGCTCCTCCCGAACGTGGGGAGCCCTGGTGATAGATGCCGGCGTCTATACGCCGGCATCCTGAAAAGTATGGCCCTGTACGGGGCTCCCATATGGGCGGACTCACTGTGCCGAAGGGAGAACGCCGCTGCCATCCGCAGGCCACAAAGGGCCATTGCACAGCGGGTGGCCAGGGCGTACCGCACAGTGAGTTTTGCGGCGGCGTGCGTTCTGGCGGGCACTTGGGAGCTGGAGGCTTGGGTGCTCGCCAGAGTGTACGAGTGGACGGCGGGGCAGAGGGCACTGAACCGTCGTCCAGATCCGGGGGAGCGGGAGGAAATCCGCCGTGAGCTGAGGGACGCCGTCACTCGACAGTGGGCGGAGGACCTCACCTCCGCGGCGTTCGGTCGCCGGCTGCTGGACGCCATCGGGCCGGTCCTGGGCGATTGGCTCGATCGGCGGCACGGCTCCCTCTCCCTGCGTCTTGTGCAGGTGCTGTCCGGGCATGGTTGCTTCGGATCGTACCTGCACCGGATCGGGAGGGAGGAGTCTCCAGCGTGCCACCACTGCGGGGCCGCGGTGGACACGGCAGAGCACACCTTGTAGGTGTGCCCATCGTTGTCCGAACCTCGCCGCGCCCTGGTGGCAGTAGTCGGGGCCGACCTCACGCTCCCCAGCGTGGTCGCCGCCATGCTGAGCGGGGAGGAGGCATGGGCGGCGGTAGCCTCCTTCTGTGAGGACGTAATGTCACAGAAGGAGGCGGCGGAGCGCACGCGGGAGGATGACCCTCTCGCGGCGCCGCTCCGCAAACGAAGAAGGGGCAGAAGACGGCGGACACAACGTCCGTCGCCCTCTGCCCCTGGGGGTGATCCGCAGGCGACAGGCACGGGGGCACCCCGCCTGCATTTCCAGGATCACCCCACTCGTCGGGCCACAATGGCCGTGCACTCCGGCCATTGTAACGACCCCTCCCCACTAGGGGGGGTCTGAGGGGCCTGCCGTAGGGCGGGCAGTCACCGGCGGGGGCCTGGACGCTATGGACTCCCAGGCCCTCTCCACGCAGGTGAGGTCGGAGCGCCGCTGGGTATTTTTAGTGGGTATACCGGGAACGCCTTTACCGGGAGTCCCACATACCCCTCTCCCGTCCCCCGACGGGAAAGGGATGCGTAATGGCATTTTTTTCCCAGCGACAAAAAAAAAAAAAAAAAAAAAAAAAAAAAAAAAAGGCATCTGCGAACGCAGTCCGCCAGCCCGTCCAGGTACAACTCGTAGTCGGCGAGAGACCTATTGGGAGAGACGTAGCACCCCACAATGGCCAAGGGGCCCCACCGAACGGCCACGAACCCCAGCCCCGCTTCGAGCAGGGAACAGGGTGGTACCCCCCACACCGCCCGCCCAATGGACGGCAACGGTGCCAGTGGCGTCCCCAAACCAGCGAGGGTGGTCGGGGACGCCATAGGGCTCCGCCACGACCGCGAGGCCTATGGACCACTCCGCAATGGTCTGCATTAATAGCTGCTGAGCATTACGGCAGTGGTTCAGGTTCGTCTGCAGCACCCTTACTCCCGCGAATGGGAGACCTCCATGGCCTCCTGCGGAGCAGAGCCCGGTGCTGAGGCAGGAGCCTCGGCGGTCGTATGAGCTGGGGTGGAAGGAGCGGTCTTTTTACCCTTCTTCCTCCCACCACCCGTCTGGCAGCATGTCTTTGCGCCCAGACGATGGGCCGGACGGGCGACCCACATCTGAGCACAAGGGGCACCGGAGCGTCTTGGCCTTACATTGGCTCGCTCTGTGGCCGCGCTCTCCACAGGCGAAGCGCCGGTCGCTCCAGTCTACCCCATTCAGACACGTCTGGCCAAAGTGGCTGTTCTAGAGGCACCGGAAGCAATATAGCGGCCTTGCCTCCAGCACCTCGACCCTGGCGGTGCCCCATCCCACGCGGATGTGAGAGGTCGTCGCCAGCTTACGCAGGGCGGCGAGAGGACACCTCACATGTGTTGTGCCCAGTGACATGGGTGTCCGACGAATACTGCCAACAGTAACATTCTCCGTCGAACACCCACTGGCCTCTGCGATGGCGGTCGCCACCGCCTCTGGTGTCGTGGCGTCGTCCAGGCCGAGAACTCGTAGCTCGCCCGTTTTCATTGGGCGAGCCACCCTCACATTGAGGTCCTTGAGGACCTCACGCATCCGTGCTGCGAGACGGTCGGCCTTGGCGTCACTGTCGGGGCCCCCGATGTTCAACAAGAACCCGCCAGTGACGGCACTCTCAGACTCGACCGTCTAGATACCGAGGTCAGGGAGCTGAACACGCGTACGGGCAGCTCGCATGACCTCAGTATAGGTCGTCGTCGCGCCTTCGATGACCGTAATGGCGACTGCCGCAGTCGCCGGCACCTTCGGAAGCGTCCCCTTAGCCGCCTTCTTTGCCGCAGGCTTTTTGGCCGCAGGCTGGGAAGGCGCCTTTGACCGCGATCCGATCTGAGTTTTTCTACCTCCTTAGTGAGGCGCTGATTCTCCTCATGCATGCGTCTTACTTCTTCGCTCTCAGTACGAAAGGCGAGTCTCAATAATTTCGGTGAGAGCTGCTGCAGCATCCTTAAGTTTGCGCACATAAGTGCCTTTAAGGTGGCCAGACTTCGTCGCTACTTCCAATATGGAGGCTGCACGTTGTCCTGCGTAGGTGCGCAACTCTTTAGTTGAACACAGGGAGGCATCCTTTCTACCTTCCACTGCTGAGCCGCTCCCTACGTCTGTCGACTGCGCTGATTTATCTTTGTGTGATGCCCAGTCTGACAGGCTCCTTTCAAAATCGTGATCTTTTTCACGAGCTTTTTCCACACGCTGTCTCTGTTCCTTACGAGCGCGTACCGTTCCAGCACCACGGACCTTTGGTGGCCTACCTCTCCTCGCCGTATGGCATTTGGGGCCATGTTCGGTTTCCGAGCCAGAATCATCTTTAGCATTTTTGCGCTTGCGCCGCATACTCTGCACAGCTCCCGAGTCTGAAGCAGACTATAACTCCCACATTTCCTTCATTAGTTGGGTTTAAATTAAGTTTATCCATATGATTCCCACGAGTATGGGGGAAAAACAGTCCATCCAAGCGGTGCCCCCTGCACTTGGATAAGCCTAATACGCAACGGGTTTCGGCCGGTACCCTGGCGGGACCAGCAGTAGCGACTGATCTTCCCATCAGCCACGCACCCCTCGCGCTGCATTTTTATAGAGGTTTTCTTCCTCGCAGCCCAGCCAGTAAAGGCAAGACCCTCGGTTCCCCTCATGATTACGAGACATGACCGCAACCATGAGTGGAGTTCCGATATTTTCGGCGCTGGCGCATATAACGCTGCACCTACGTGACGGGAACACACTACGAAAACCCGTCTAGTCCCTCACACTGTGTCCTCTGCTAATCAGAGGAACACGCGGAAGAACGCCGTCGCGTCGGATTATTCGCCGACGAGCAATCATTACCGAAGGAAAATCCTGTAGGCAATAATTACTCGCCGCCCAGGGTGCACCGGCACATTTCACTGCTCGTCTCCCCGGATGACAAATGTATCCGAAAGAGGCCAGCAGTAAACGTGCACACGAGGAGGTTATCCGACTTCGCCCCCGTAAATATCTGGCTTAGCTCATTCATATAGCTCTAATTACTTTTGTATAACCAAAAGCACAACAATATTTCTTCTACATTCTTCGATATTCTTACTAAGAGACTATGTAATACGCAACGTCATGTCTGTTATCTCAAACCACCTTGTTTGTTCATATTTGGCAAACCCGACTGGTTTTTGAGGCTTTGGCGAACAGCCGGCGCGAGTAGTCAAAAAGTGGCAATCGATATATTATCGATATATTAATTGGCGGTGTGATTTTCCCTCAACCTTATTTGATTTCCCTTTTGTGTTTCCCCCTCTTGATATTGAACCTGACAAAGACAAGCCTACAAAAGATAATAGTGCAAGTAACCCAAAGTGAAGAAGACTAATGTGAAACATTCCATGGTGCAATGAACAATCAGTGTTTGTGTTGTGAACTGTGAAGATGGGGTACTGTACATTTTTATTATCCTTAAGACCGACTATAAAGTAAATAATTAATATAACACATCCCTCCTCAGCACGCTTCCACAATTGCGGCATACCACCCTACCCCCTACAATGTTCATTTTTTTGGTAGCAGAGCGTGGTTTCATATCTGAATCCCCTTGATTATAGTGTTATTCTCCCGTTTTGGTATTTTGGCTCTTAATTTGGTACTTAGCGCAAAATTACAATATAATTTACATAATTTACTTGATTTCCTAGCCTTTTAAAAAACGTGCTTGTAACGACGCCATTTTTGACCTAAACGTTTATAGTTTCTTTCTAAAGATTGTTCGTAATTTAATGCATTTATATGATTCACTTAAGAACAATAAAATGTGACAACAGTGTGTATGTATTCAGTATAGAATTATACTATGCGTTTCATCCGAGTATGCTCGTGAATTATATTTTATTATAAATAATATTATATAAAATTTTTATACATATAATATTGAATATATAAACGTTTAGTGTGAATGTATAATGTGTAATATATATAAATAAATATTGAATATAATTTTATATATTAAATATAAAATATAATAAATACATATAATATGGTTACATATATATTATAATATTATGCCTATACGTTATTACCTATTCCGTTTCAAATTATAATTGAAGTTAGTTAAAATACTTTAATATAATTCCCTTAAAAAACTTACTTACTTTAAAATATTACCCTTACACTTTTTTTTATTATTACCACTTTTTAATTTTTATTTAAATGAAGTTTATGCCGTAATTATAGTTGTAGTCATATTATATATCATATTATATTATTATATTGCGATATAGTAGATCGCCGACTCGACGCGCGTTCCGACCTCGACCATAACTGGTTTCGTATCTCGCCCGTTGTTAGTGGATTCATTGTTTATTCCGTGTTTATTAATTTTTTAATATTTTAGTTGAGTTATTTGTTTACTTGATTTCTTATCTCGCCCGTTGGTAGTGGATTCATTGTTTTTTACGCGTTTATTAATTTTTAATATTTTATATTGAATAATGTAGGGTAGGGTGTGCCGCAGTTGTGGAAGCGTGCGGACGGGAGGGTTTATATTAATTAATTATTTATAGTCAGTCTTAAGGATAATAAAAATGTACAGTACTGTTTATTGTATTAAGGTTGAATTTTGGACTGTACCTTTATGTCGATTCAAGAAAAATGCGTGTGTTCACCTTAATGATTTTATTGCAACTGACTTTAAATAGAATTGACAATTAGTTATATTATACTCGAACATACCGCCCACCAAAAGGGCTGTAAGATCTTTTACAATTCAATTTAATTGACAAACAAAATTGTTGAAATTGTAATAAGATATATACCTCTTACATGTTATGTTAACAATAATTGCAGTAGAATTTATAATTATGATAATTTACATGACGTTTACTTAATACATAAAAATTTGCATTTTAGGAATCAGTATTAATATTGACTGGCAAAGGGCACAATTTAGTTATTGATCGTTTTACCACATTACAACCACTTTTAACACTATAAACTCGCGTTATACGATCGGTACCAGGATGTTTGTCTATAATACGTCCTAGTATCCATTTCCCAGGAGGTAGATTATCTGTTTTTATCACAACTATACTACCAATATCCAACTCCTTTTCCTTTTTAAGCCATTTTGGTCTCTGTTGGAGTCTCGACAGATACTCCTGTTGCCAACGATGCCAGGAGTCTTCCACCAACCTTTTAAGATAGTGCCAACGAGAAAGTAAACTTATTTTTGTATCCCTCAAACTAGGCGAAGGTATATTTATAGGAGCTTCTCCGATTAAAAAGTGCCCAGGAGTAAGTGGCACATTTTCGACATCCGTATCATCAATAAGGCACAATGGGCGTGAATTTAAGCAGGCTTCGATTTCGCATAATACTGTACACATCTCTTCAAAGGTTAAATTAGTTGTTAATAATCGTTTCAAATGGTGTTTAATAGATGTTACGCCTGCTTCCCACAGGCCTCCAAAATTGGGACTGTAGGCGGGTATAAAATGCCATTTTACTCCCTCGACGGCAAGTTTTTCAAGTATTTGACCACTAAACTCTAATTTAGACTCCTTCCAAGCCTTAATCAATTCCTTGTTAGCTCCAATAAAATTTCTGCCCTGGTCACTCCACAAGTCAGAACACCTTCCTCTTCTAGAAATGAATCTTTTAAATGCACCTATAAATGCTTCAGACGACATGTCTCCAACATATTCTAAATGAACAGCCTTCGTGGCTAGACATATAAAGATTGCAATGTAGCCCTTAAATGTTTTTAAGCCTCTACCCTTTGACATACGTGTTTGGTATGGCCCTGAGAAATCTACTCCGCTATAGAGAAATGCTCGAGCTGGGTTCACTCTTTCTTTAGGCAAATCTCCCATAAGCTGACTTCTAGCAGTGGCATTGTGTCTACAACATATCAGACAATTATGTATGTAATTTTTTACTAAATTTTTTGCCTTAATTATCCAATATTTAGATCTTATATAATTAAGCATTAACTGTACTCCTCCGTGCAATGTCGCACAATTAATTTTGTTAATGAATTTTTGTTATCTAAAATAATAGGATGTTTTTGATCTTCATTTATATTCGCATGTTTCAATCGTCCGCCCACCCTGAGAATATTATTTACATCTAAATATGGGTTAAGCGACTGTATGTGTCCCTTTTTTAATTTTTTATTTTTGCTTAATCGTTTTATCTCTTCGTTGAATATTTTATTTTGTACTATTTGAATACAACATAAGAGGGTTTCGTCTAATTCTTCCTTTGATATAGGAAGTGGTGTTTTATTGTTATTTAAATTTTTCAATGTATTTATAAATCGTTTACTGTATGTTATTATTCTTAACAATTCAGAAAGAGAATCAAAACGTTCAAAATATTCACTTAAATCCCTTTTTTCTTCATTTTCTATTGTATTTATTGTCACATTAGTTTGTATATTAATTTTATCTATTTTTCTTTCAATATCTGTACTTAAATTTTTTAGTAAACTATAATTTATATATTTTTCTCGAAGCCACTTAGGACCTTTCCACCAAATCTGACAATTGTTTAATTCTTGTAATAACAATCCTCTTGAAATTAGATCAGCTGGATTATCAACAGAGCGTACATGAAACCATTTATTTCCTATGTTCTCTAAAATATTTACTACTCTGTTTCTGACAAAGGTTTGCGATCTCGTGGGGTCTCCTCGCAGCCAAGACAATACTACTGTGGAATCAGTCCATGCAAAAAATTGATTTCTACTTATTCCAGTAGCTTCTTCGATTTGTTTTAATAAAGTTGATAATAAATATGCACTACAAAGTTCCAGACGTGGAAGAGAAAGAGGTTTCGTAGGTGCCACGCGCCCTTTGGCTGCTATGATTCTCGTTTCATATTTACCATCTTCATTTTGGACTCGTAAGTATGCAACAGCTCCATAAGCTCTTTCAGACGCGTCGCAGAATCCATGTACGGAAACTCCATTAACCAAATTGTGTGAAGTGTTTAACCATCTTGGCAGGTAAGTATTTTTTAAATTATTGTAACTATTTCTTATATTTAACCATTCTTTTTTTATTTCAGGTAAAACTTCTTCATCCCAAGCGGTCCCGTTAAGCCATAATTTCTGGATAATGATTTTTGCTGGTATTATTGCTGGAGCGAGCCAACCCATGGGATCAAATAGACGTTGGATTTCAGCTAAGATTGTCCTTTTTGTTATTGTTTCAGGACTAAGAGGTAACTGAAAATCATATTGGAATTGGTCGTTCCCCATGTTCCAGACTAGTCCGAGTGCTCGAATTGTTCCGTCGACCTTGATATTGATAATGACATGACTACTTCGTTCTGATTGTTCAAATTCGTTTAAGAATTTAGCGCTATTTGAAGCCCATTTTTGCAATTTGAAACCACCTTTTTCTAATATATGTTTTATTTCCTTTGCTATTTTTATAACATCTTCTACTGTATCTCTACCAGACATTAAGTCATCCATAAAAAAATCATGTTTGATAATATTTACAGCTTCAGGATTGGATTCACCTTCATCAGTGGCGACTTGATGTAGCGTTTTCACCGCCAAATAGGGAGCACAAGAAGTTCCAAAGGTTACTCGGAGAAGACGATAGTCTTTTACGGGTTCATCTGAGTTTTCACGCCAAAGTAATCTTTGCAAATCGGCATCCTCTTGACTTACTAAGATTTGACGATACATTTGTTGAATATCAGCGACAAAACATATCCTTTTTAATCGCCATCTGATTATAATGTTCCGCATATCTTCCTGTAATTGAGGTCCTACTAACAACTCTTCATTAATAGAAACATTATTTGTTCCCTTGCACGAGGCGTCAAATACAATCCTAACTTTAGTCGTTTCTTTGTCTTCTCGTATAACTGGATGATGTGGTAAATATACGGAGGGTTTATTTATTTCATTATTTGGGACTTCTTCCATATGATTCTTCTCTATATATTCCTTTATAACCTTGACATATTCATTCTTCAATTTTAAATCCTTGGTAAAACGCTTTTCTAACATGTTCAATCTTTTCATAGCTATATTTCGTGTATCTCCTTCTGTTGATAATAGTGTTTCTGTCTTCTTTGGTAATTGTACGATGTATCTTCCCTCTTTTGTTCTATAATGTGTTGAATTGTATAAGTCTTCGCATAATTTTTCCTCTTTAGTATATTCATTTTTGTTAGAAGTTTCTATTTCCCACATTTTCTTCAACATATTTTCTACATCAACATGATGATGAGTGACAACAAATTCTTCTGAAGCTATGTGCTGTGCAATGTTTCCAAAGAGTATCCAGCCTAGTTTTGTATTAAGTGCGCATGGAGAACCAGGTGGACCTCTTATAATATCACCTATCAATATTTCAGCACATACTTCAACACCTAGAAGCATGTCTATTCTACTTGACTGATTAAATTTAGGATCAGCCAAGAAGAGTCCTTGTATGTGCGACCAGGCGTGTTCTTCAATTGTTTTTGTTGGTAGATGCTTTGTTAGTTGAGAAGTCATCACATAAGCATTTATGTTGAGTTTGAATTGATTGTCATAGCGTGAAAGAACTTCTAATTGTACAACTCGGTTAATTGACGTCCTTGTAGAACCAACTCCTGTTATGGATCCTCTTACTACAGAACGCTCAAGTCGTAATAGTTGTGCTGCTCTTTTTGTAATAAAACTTGCTTGAGAGCCTTGGTCAATCAGCGCACGTAAGGTTGTAATCCGTCCATATCTATCCTTAACGGGCACGATTGCTGTCGCTAACAATGCTGTAGATTTCTTTGTTGTATAGTGTGTCGATACTTCAATATTGTCTTCGTGTTGTTCCAGATTACTATGATGAGTTTGAACATCAGTCGGTGTTTTCGTCTTATTCTGGTGCAAGAGTGAATGGTGTCGTTTATTGCATACTCGACATGACACAGGAACTCGGCATTTTATAACTGAATGCCCTGGAAGTAAGCAGTTATAACACAAATTATTCTTCTGTACAAATTCGCTTCTTTCTGTAGGTTGCATTTTTGCAAATTCTTTGCAGTGACATATGGTATGGTCTTCTTTGCACATAACGCATGATTTGGGGTTTGTTGAAGGTGACGATATGTGAAATGCTCGTTCTCTTATACTCGTGTCTCTGGTACTACTCGAAGGTGCGATAAGTTCTAATGTTCTAAATTTCGATTCAAGAAATCGCCTCAAATCAAGCCAAGTAGGTATATCATTACTATTTTCTTTATAAGAGTATTGTTCCCAATCCTTATGAGACTCTGGGTCCAATTTTTGAGTTATCAAAAATATAATTATTGGATCCCAAGAGTCGGTATTAATTTGTTGATTATTAAGACTATTTAGACACTCCATTGTCGTATCTAAAAGAAATTTTATCTGATTTGCTGTTGGAGCAATAACCTTTCTTTGGTTTATTAATCTTTTTATTAATGAATTTACTATTAACCTTTTATTTCCATAGCGATCTCTTAGAGTATGTATATAGTATATAATGAATTTAATGAACTACGCTCTGCTACCAGAAAATGTATATAGTATATAGTGAATATAATGAACTGCGTTCTGCTACCAAAAAATATATATTTTAGGGGGTAGGGTTATGCCGCAATTGTGGAAGCGTGCTGAGGGGGAGGTTATTTATTAATTATTTACTTTATAGTCGGTTTTAGGATAATAGAAATTGTACAGTACCTTATCTTCATGATTCACAACACAAACACTGATTGTTCCCGGCCGCCATGGAATGTTTCACATTAGTCTTCTTCACTAGGGGTTACTTGCACTATTATCTTTTGTAGGTTTGTCTTTGTCAGGTTCAATATCAAGAGGGAATACACAAAAGGGAAATCAAATAAGGCTGAGGGAAAATCACACCGCTAATTAATATTAGATTCAGGAAGGACGTGCGCTCGCGTCGGCCGTCTCACGTGCCCCTTTTACTACTACTCGACAACTACTGCTGATATCGACCGCGCGGGGTGTTCGCACAAGACTCTAAACTAGTCGGGGTTGCCATATATGAACAAACATAGCCCCCGCCCTAAACATCTAATGTTTACGAGAAAATGGGAGTAGCTAACTAATAGGTAGACGAACTAATTTGGTTAAAGCTCTCTTTAGGATACCTGTCGATGTCTTAACATCGACCACACGCACAACGCTATCTTTACCAGGATAAATTTGGGAAATGCGACCACGTCGCCACTGTAAAGGGGGTAAATTATCATCTTTTATGAGGACTAGCTCGCCTACTGTTGGAGGATTCACTGGATCAGTCCACTTCTGCCTAGTCTGCAGAGTGTATAGGTACTCTAACTGCCACCGCGACCAAAAATGTTGAGTTATCTGTTGCACTACTTGAAAACGGGTTAAACGATTAATTTTTACATTGTTATAGGGATACTCCGGCAAAGCACTAAGAGGTTGGCCAATCAAAAAATGACCAGGCGTCAAAACTTCTAAATCGTTTGGTCATTAGATAAGGGACACAACGGCCGGGAATTTAATACCGCTTCAATTTTAGCAAAAATTGTAGTTAATTCCTCGAATGTTAAAGGAGTTTCATAAACGACCACCGACTCTGATGATTCCTTCTTTGTCAAGAAAGAGTGAGAGTCGTCTTAGGGAAGACCGCAAGGAAACGCTACGCGCTAACGCGATAAGGATACAGATAGCTCAACGGGTAAGTTTCGGGTTTTATTTATAAATCTCACCATCGTTATCTAAGGGGTAAGCAATCATGGTTTGAGGGGTCTCTTCAACCTTCCAGAATTTCTCGATGAGACAGGTAAGGATATTCCAGTCATGGGGGGCTCTAATTCACCATAATCGGCAGCGACTGGACCGCAAACAATATAACCAAAAATTGTAGATAAAGCAGTAAGGCCGTTAAAGTTAAATATTTTATCTTGTAATAAAAGCGCGCCGAACACGTCAGCACCCAATAGTATATCTATCGGGCCAGGCTTATTATAGGTAGGGTCAGCAAGGGAAAAATCACTACTAGGAAAAAACACAGACTCAGGGAACTCAAACTCAGGATGCGTACCGGCAATCACATCTATAACCATAGCAGAGGTTGACACCTCAGGGAAGGAATTATACAAAGGTTTAAAACACAGGGAAATAGAACCACGGGAAACCACTAAAGGAATATTACCTATGCCACGTACAGGGGCACAGGAGGGGGAGATGGTCAAATTGAGGTAATTAACAACAAGATCGGTTGTAATGAGGCAACCCTGGGCACCGGTATCACATAAGGCACGCGCTTCAATATAATAACCACTAGCAGTTTTAACGTGTAATTTAACAGTAGGCAATAATATAAGGGAATTGGGTGAGATATTCAGGCAAGGGGAAGGGGGAGTAATACAAGTATCTAGCTATGTGGGTCTATCTTCTCTATTATAGAAATTATCACTATATCTTATATTATTTTCAACCTGTCTAGGTTGGGGCGGAGCATTTTCTCTGGGGGGAGAAGCTCTCTGGGAATGTCGTTGGGGGGAGCGCTGGAGTTGCGAAGGGGAATATTTCTTATGCTGGCCCCCGCCCATATGGGGACCGCGGGTAGAAGCAGGACGGGTACGCGGATAATTGCGTCTATCAAATTTGGAATTATAATTATAATTGCGATTGGATGAGGTGGGATACATTGGGTTACGGGAATCATTAAAACATAGCATAGTGTGATGGGATGAGCGACCGCAGGTTGAACATTTGTAGTCCCGCTTGCACATAAGAATTGAATGTTTGTCCAAACACCTATAACATAACCGGGAATGTTTTACAAATCCCGATCTTTCTCTAGGATTCATAGCTCTAAATTCGGGACATTCACGGAGGTAATGGGAAGAGGAAGCACACAGGTAACATTTTTTACTATTATTTATTACATGTAACATTTTTTGTCTATTGTTTAATATAGGGGAGGGAGGAGCCGCAAAGTAAGTATGTTTAGGTACAGTACTTTTAAATTTCGTCAGGTTAGAATCTACAAGGGAGGTGTTGCCAACGTTGTCATGGTGACGACATTCGTCTTCCAAAAAAGTAGTAAGATTTTTAAAGGTAGGTAATTCATCAGCGTCACCGCCATAACAACGCTCAAAACGGGATTTCAAATCAGAGGGAAGCTTAGTCAAACATATATGTACTAACATATAAGACCATGAGGAGACGGGTAACTCTAAACGTTCTAAACAGCGATAGGCAGTTAACAAGGGGTTCAAAAAGGCCGCGCGCAAACCTGTAAATTTATTCGAAATCTCCGGCAGGGTAAGTATCTGGGTTATGTAGGTATCAGCAAGAACCCGTGTATTGTGATACCGCTGTTTCAACAACTCACGAGCAACTTCATAGTTGCCTTCTTCAATTTTTAAATGTAGCAACAACCGCTTAGGTTCATCTGCTAAGGATCCAACTAAGTACTGTAATTTCATTGTGGGGGTTAAATGGTGTTGGGAATCTACTACACTGTCAAACTGATCAATAAAACTTATCCAGGAGTCAGGACGTCCATCAAACTTAGGGATAGGTAAATCAGGTAATCTATTATAAGGAGTTCGCTCAGTAATATTTTTACTACTCATTCTTACGGGTGTACTGGCCATAACAGGATCAACTACGGGAGCAGGTGGGCACAACTCTAACTGACGCACCCGGAGGTCGTCTATTTTCTTATTTACTAAACGCACTTCTTTTTTTACATAACTAATTTCTTGGTAATCGATAGCCGGGTCTAACCCACCCAGGAGCACTCAGGACGCGTTTACAAATAAATTACAATGAGAATCTAAATCCTTGAACCTAACTAATAATCTAGGTATTTCAGAAGTGCCAAGAAGTTCCGAGGTATCGGCAATCCAATCGGAAACAAAGCGTACCACACCTATATTTTTTCTATATTCTGCGCTTTCCGTATATAAGGAACATTTTACTGTTTCATCATGAGTAGCCATTTTAAATTATCAAGTAAACTAATAACTGAACTAAAATATTAAAAATTAATAAACGCGTAATAAACAATGAACCCACTACCAACGGGCGAGATCAGAAATCAAGTAAACAAATAACTCAACTAAAATATTAAAAAAATAATAAACTCGTAATAAACAATGAACCCACTACCAACGGGCGAAATCAGAAATCAAGTAAACAAATAACTCAACTAAAATATTAAAAAAATAATAAACTCGTAATTAACAATGAATCCACAACAACTGGCGAGATAAGAAACCAGTTACGGTCAAGTTCAGCGACGCGTCGCATCTACATATATCGCAATACAACAAAATAATATGATATACAATATGACTACAATTAAGGCTTAAACTTCATTTAAATAAAAATAAAGAAAAAAAGGGTAACAATAAAAGTGTAGGGATAATATTTTAAAGTAAGTTAGTTTTTTAAGGAAATTATATTAAATTAACTTCAATTATAATTTAAAACAGGATAGGTAATAACGTATAGGCGTAATATTATAAAATATATGTAACCATATTATGTGTATTTATTATATTTTATATTTAATATATAAAATTATATTCAATATTTATTTATATATTTTACACATTATACATTCACCCTACACAATTATATATTCAATATTATATGTATAAAAATTTCATATAACATTATTTTTTAAACAACTCGATGCGAACACGTTTTAAAAGGTTAGGAAATCAAATTATATTGTAATTATGCGTTAGGTACCAAATTAAGAGCCAAAATACCAAAACGGGAAAATAACACTGTAATGAAAGGGACTCAGGGGCATGAACTAAGCTATAATCAGGGGGACTCAGAGGGATTAAACAACGCTATGATCAAGGGGGACCCAGAGGGATTAAACCACGCTATAATTAAGGGGGCCCAGAGGGATGAAAACCACGCTCTGCTACCAGAAAATGTATATAGTATATAATGAATATAATGAACTGCGTTCTGCTACCAAAAAATGTATATAGTATATAGTGAATATAATGAACTGCGTTCTGCTACCAAAAAATATATATTTTAGGGGGTAGGGTTATGCCGCAATTGTGGAAGCGTGCTGAGGGGGAGGTTATTTATTAATTATTTACCTTATAGTCGGTTTTAGGATAATAGAAATTGTACAGTACCTTATCTTCATAATTCACAACACAAACACTGATTGTTCACGGCCGCCATGGAATGTTTCACATTAGTCTTCTTCACTTAGGGTTACTTGCACTATTATCTTTTGTAGGTTTGTCTTTGTCAGGTTCAATATCAAGAGGGAATACACAAAAGGGAAATCAAATAAGGCTGAGGGAAAATCACACTGCTAATTAATATTAGATTCAGGAAGGACGTGCGCTCGCGTCAGCCGTCTCACGTGCCCCTTTTACTACTTCTCGACAACTACTGCTGATACCGACCGCGCGGGGTGTTCGCACAAGACTCTAAACTAGTCGGGGTTGCCATATATGAACAAACAGAGTAGTCCATGCTTGCTCATAATTAATCTCGGTAATTTGAATATGTTTTAATAATGCTTCAGCCTCACCCCCGACACTAGTTTTCAAATAATGCAATTTTTGAACATTGCTTAAAACTGTATTATTGTGCACTAACGAAATAAACAAATCTTGGAAGGCCGGCCACTCTTCATAATTTCCGCAAAATGTCGGCAATTGAATTTTAGGTAACCTTACTTGCAGGTGTGAAGAATCACTGTGAACGGATTTCGAGACAGTTCCTTGTTGAGTTATTTCTGTTTTCTTCGATGATATAGTATATAACATATCTTTTAAATCTGCACGCATGTTTAAATAAAGATCTTCACAAATAAAAAAATCTTCATTGACGAAGTAAAAAATATCCGATCTCTTTTCACGTGGGGTCAATTTGACTAACTCTTTATGAATGTTTTTAAAAGAACTCCAATATTCATCAATACAAGTTAATCGTGATTCTATATATCCTTTCGTCAAACGCTGTTTTGGACATTTCTTTAAATTAATTTGAGTTTTTTGTAGAAGTTCGGCTTTTTCTTCCAAAATATTCAGTAAAGCGTCTTGAGAAGTCATCTTGTGTATATATATTTTTACTAATTATTTTGATTTAAAACGATGTTGTTATTCAAATGAATATATTTTTGTAATAGTAGTGCGTAAACACAGTCTTCTACGAATTCTTATCTCTGGAATGCGATGCCTTTTGTATTCGTTCACGGTGTCTTAATGAGTTCTCGATCCGGCTCGATGCGACCATATGTTTATTGTATTAAGGTTGAATTTTGGACTGTACCTTTATGTCGATTCAAGAAAAATGCGTGTGTTCACCTTAATGATTTTATTGCAACTGACTTTAAATAGAATTGACAATTAGTTATATTATACTCGAACAAGTACCTTATCTTCATAATTGACAACACAAACACTGATTGTTCATGGCTTCTTCACTTATGGTTACTTGCACTTTTATCTTTTGTAGATTTGTCTTTGGTTTGTGGTCAGGTTCAATATCAAGAGGGGAAAACACAAAAGGGAAATCAAATAAGGTTGAGGGATAAGGAAATCACACCGCTAATCAATATATCGATTCAGGAAG
Organism: Dione vanillae; assembly: GCA_037178615.1. Classification (NCBI taxonomy): domain Eukaryota; kingdom Metazoa; phylum Arthropoda; class Insecta; order Lepidoptera; family Nymphalidae; genus Dione; species Dione vanillae. Next base: position 40,924 of record JAZFAU010000605.1, on the reverse strand, counting down.
GACGTGCGCTCGCGTCAGCCGTCTCACGTGCAACTTTTTTACTACTCGCGCCGGCTGTTCGACAAAGACTTAAAAACTAGTCGGGGTTACCAGATATGAATAAACATAGCCCCCGCCCTAAACATCTAATGTTTACGAGAAAATGGGAGAAGCTAACTAATAGGTAGACGAACTGATTTGGTTAAGGCTCTCTTTAGGATACCTGTCGATGTCTTAACATCGACTGCACGCACAACACTATCTTTACCAGGATAAATTTGGGAAATGCGACCACGTCGCCACTGTAAAGGGGGTAAATTATCATCTTTTATGAGGACTAGCTCGCCTACTGTTGGAGGATTCACTGAATCAGTCCACTTCTGCCTAGTCTGCAGAATGTATAGGTACTCTAACTGCCACCGCGACCAAAAATGTTGGGTTACCTGTTGCACTACTTGAAAACGGGTTAAACGATTAATTTATACATTGTTATAGGGATACTCCGGCAAAGCACTAAGAGGTTGGCCAATCAAAAAATGACCAGGCGTCAAAACTTCTAGATCGTTAGGGTCATTAGATAAGGGACATAACGGCCGGGAATTTAATACCGCTTCAATTTTAGCAAAAATTGTAGTTAATTCCTCGAACGTTAAAGGAGTTTCGTAAACGACCACCGACTCTGATGATTTCTTTCTTGTCAAGAAAGAGTAAGAGTCGTCTTAGGGAAGACCGCAAGGAAACGCTACTTTTTAACAAATTCAGCTCATCAGAAAAACAATATGACTGTACTATTTTTACTAAATACAGGAGGGCATGCTTTCTTTCTTGGGTAGATAAGGATACAGATAGCTCAACGGGTAAGTTTCGGGTTTTATTTATAAATCTCAACTCCAGTCATGGGTGGCGCTAATTCACCATAATCGGCAGCGACTGGACCGCAAACAATATAACCAAAGATTGTAGATAAAGCAGTAAGGCCGTTAAAGTTAAATATTTTATCTTGCCATAAAAGCGCGCCGAACACGTCAGCACCCAATAGTATATCTATCGGGCCATGTTTATTATAGGTAGGGTCAGCAAGGGAAAAATCACTATTAGGAAAAAACACAGACTCAGGGAACTCAAACTCAGGATGCGTACCGGCAATCACATCTATAACTATAGCAGAGGTTGACACCTCAGGGAAGGAATTATACAAAGGTTTAAAACACAGGGAAATAGAACCACGGGAAACCACTAATAGAATATTACCTATGCCACGGACAGGGGCACAGGAGGGGGAGATGGTCAAATTGAGGTAAATAACAACAAGATCGGTTGTAATTAGGCAACAATATAAGGGAATTGGGTGAGATATTAACGCAAGGGGAAGGGGGAGTAATACAAGTATCTAGCTATGTGGGTCTATCTTCTCTATTATAAGAATTATCACGATATCTAATCTTGTTTTCAACATGTCTAGGTTGGGGCGGAGCATTTTCTCTGGGGGGAGAAGTTCTCTGGGAACGTTGGGAGCGCTGGTGTTGTGAAGGGGAGTATTTCTTATGCTGGCCCCCGCCCATGTGAGGACCGCGGGAAGAAGCAGGACGGGTACGCGGATAATTGCGTTCATTAAATTTCGAATTATAATTATAATTGCGATTGGATGAGGTGGGATACATTGGGTTACGGGAATCATTAAAACATAGCATAGTGTGATGGGATGAGCGACCGCAGGTTGAACATTTGTAGTCCCGCTTGCACATAAGAATTGGATATTTTTTTTCCCGGTTATGTTACAGGTGTTTGGAACACCTGTAACATAACCGGGAATGTTTTACAAATCCCGATCTATCTCTTGGATTCATAGCTCTAAATTTGGGGCATTCACGGAGGTAATGGGAAGAGGAAGCACACAGGTAACATTTTTTACTATTATTTATTACATGTAACATTTTTTGTCTATTATTTAACATAGGGGAGGGAGGAGCCACAAAGTAAGTATGTTTAGGTACAGTACTTTTAAATTTCGTCAGGTTAGAATCTACAAGGGAGGTGTTGCCAACGTTGTCATGGTGACGACATTCGTCTTCCAAAAAGGTAATAAGATTTTCAAAGGTAGGTAACTCATCAGCGTCACCGCCATAACAACGCTCAAAACGGGATTTCAAATCAGAGGGAAGCTTAGTCAAACATATATGTACTAACATATAAGACCAAGAGGAGACGGGTAACTCTAAACGCGAAAGGCAGTTAATAAGGGGTTCAAGAAGGCCGCGCGCAAACCTGTAAATTTACTCGAAATCTCCGGCAAGGTAAGTATCTGGGTTATGTAGGTATCAGCAAGTACCCGTGTATTGTGATACCGCTGTTTCAACAACTCACGAGCAACTTCATAGTTTCTTCTCAATTTTTAAATGTAGCAACGGCCGCTTAGGTTTATCTGCTAAGGATCCAACTAAGTACTGCAATTTCATTGTGGAGTTCAAATGGTGTTGGGAATCTACTACACTGTCAAACTGGTCAATAAAACTTATCCAGGAATCAAGACGTCCATCAAACTTAGGTATAGGTAAGTCAGGTAATCTATTACAAGGAGTTCGCTCAGTAATATTTTTATTACTCATTTTTACGGGTGTACTGGCCATGACGGGATCAACTACGGGAGCAGGTGGGCACAACTCTAACTGACGCACCCTGAGGTCGTCTATTTTCTTATTTACTAAACGCAACGGTTTATATTATTTAATTTTTTATAGTCAGTCTTAAGGATAATAAAAATATACAGTACCTTATCTTCATAATTCACAACACAAACACTGATTGTTCATGGCACCATGGAATGTTTCACATTAGTCTTCTTCACTCAGGGTTACTTGCACTATTATCTTTTGTAGGTTTGTCTTTGGTTTGTAGTCAGGTTCAATATCAAGAGGGGAAAACATAAAAGGGAAATCAAATAAGGTTGAGGGAAAATCACACCGCTAATCAATATATCGATTCAGGAAGGACGTGCGCTCGCGTCGGCCGTCTCACGTGCAACTTTTTTACTACTCGCGCCGGCTGTTAGACAAAGACTCAAAAACTAGTCGGGGTTACCAGATATGAATAAACAAATATTTTAGTTGAGTTATTTGTTTACTTGATAATTTAAAATGGCTACTCATGATGAAACAGTAAAATGTTCCTTATTTACGGAAAGCGCGGAATATAGAAAAAATATAGGTGTGGTACGCTTTGTTTCCGATTGGATTACCGATACCTCGGAACTTCTTGGTACTTCTGAAATACCTAGATTATTTATTAGGTTCAAGGATTTAGATTTTCATTGTAATTTATTTGTAAACGCGTCCTCGGTGCTCCTGGGTGGGTTAGACCCGGCTATCGATTACCGAGAACTTAGTTATTTAAAACGAGAAGTGCGTTTAGTAAATAAGAAAATAGACGACCTCCGGGTGCGTCAGTTAGAGTTGTGCCCACCTGCTCCCGTAGTTGATCCCGTCATGGCCGGTACACCCATGGGAGTGAGTAATAAAAATATTACTGAGCGAACTCCTTATAAAAGATTACCTGACTTACCTATACCTAAGTTTGATGGACGTCTTGATTCCTGGATAACGTTGTTATGGCGATGACGCTGATGAGTTACCTACCTTTAAAAATCTTACTACTTTTTCGGAAGACGAATGTCGTCACCATGACAACGTTGGCAACACCTCCCTTGTAGATTCTAACCTGACGAAATTTAAAAGTACTGTACCTAAACATACTTACCTTGCGGCTCCTCCCTCCTCTATGTTAAATAATAGATAAAAAATGTTACCTGTAATAAATAATAGTAAAAAAATGTTACCTGTATGCTTCCTCTTCCCATTAGCTCCGTGAATGCCCCAAATTTAAAGCTATGAATCCTAGAGATAGATCGGGATTTGTAAAACATTCCCGGTTATGTTATATGTGTTTGGACAAACATCCAATTCTTATGTGCAAGCGGGACCACAAATGTTCAACCTGCGGTCGCTCATCCCATCAGACTATGCTATGTTTTAATGATTCCCGTAACCTAATGTATCCCACCTCATCCAATCGCAATTACAATTATAATTCGAAATTTAATTTTTTTTTTAGTTTCACGCTTTATCCCGCACAAGGCAGGGTAGGCAGAGGGAACTGCAGGGACCGTGAGAACCTAGTGTTAAGACACTCCGTTGCTCAGTCCCTGCTTTCTCCGTCCCCGCTTTCCGCCGTTTTCGAGGCATTGCGTGTTGAGTGGCGGAACTCAACGCCGCACTTTGCCTAGTTTACCAGAGCGAAGAAAATGGAAATAGAAAAATCCATCTTCTCCGACTGGGAATCGAACCCAGTAACCGTCGCGTTACAGGCAGACGTTGCGCCTCTGCGCCACGACGGCCCTCTTCGACACTTCGAAATTTAATGAACGCAATTATCCGCGTACCCGTCCTGCTTCTTCCCGCGGGCCTCACATGGGCGGGTGCCAGCATAAGAAATACTCCCCTTCATAACACCAGCGCTCTCAACGACATTCCCAGAGAACTTCTCCCCCCAGAGAAAATGCTCCGCCCCAACCTAGACATGTTGAAAACAATATTAGATATCGTGATAATTCTTATAATAGAGAAGATAGACCCACATAGCTAGATACTTGTATTACTCCCCCTTCCCCTTGAGTTAATATATCACCCAATTCCCTTATATTGTTGCCTACTGTCAAATTATACGTTAAAACTGCTAGTGGTTATTATATTGAAGCGCGTGCCTTATGTGATACCGGTGCCCAGGGTTGCCTAATTACAACCGATCTTGTTGTTAATTACCTCAATTTGACCATCTCCCCCTCCTGTGCCCCTGTCCGTGGCATAGGTAATATTCCATTACAACTTCATGTTGCGCCGGCGTAAATGATAATTTAGACACCCTTCTTAAACGCTTCTGGCAGCTATAAGAAGTCGATTTATCTCCGTTATATAGTCAAGATGACATTGAATGTGAGGAACATTTTCGTTCCACGACAACGCGAGATCTCGATGATGGCAGATACATAGTGGCTTTGCCTTTCTGTGGGGATCCTTATTCCCTGGGCAAGTCATACTCAACATGTTGCAGACGTTTTCTGTGCTTAGAAAGAAAACTTCAGGCATTGCAAAAATTACGCACCGCCTATGATGACGTCATTAGAGATTATATTAATAAAGGATATTTGTTACGGATTGTAGATTCCGTTAACGATTCTATTTCTATTAAGCCCGCTTATTACATCCCGCACCACGGACTGTTCCGGGAGGATAAGGCTACCACAAAGCTACGAATTGTGTTGGATCCCAGCTGTGGCACTAACCTGCAGAGTGAATTATTTTGTATAATTTTAAAGTTCAGGCTATTCGCTATATAAGAATTGTTGACGGCGATCAGCTGATAGGGCATCAGCTGATCGCCGTCAACAATTCTTACAAATAGGTATGAAACAAAGTGATCGCCGGTATCAAAGAATCTTATATAGATTTAGTCCTAGCGATCTCATAAGTACATACGAGTTTACCAGGGTTTGCTTCGATTTAAAGTCTAAAGCTAGCCCTTTTCACGCCCTGCGCGTCGTTCAACAACTTGTAGAAGATGAAGGTTATCAATTTAATAATATTTCTGCTGCTTCATCTTCGTTATATATGGACGACATAAACTTTTCTATTATGTCCGAGGTTGACGCAATTGCTGCGAGCAATGAATTAATTAAATTATTTAAATGTGGTCAGTTTGAGTTAGTGAAATAGGCTAGCAATAACTAAAACATTTTAAACAATAAATTCGACAAGTCCATACCTCACAAGGTCCTAGGCTTATGCTGGTACAAAACAAGCGATTATTTTCGCTTTAATGTCACTATACCCAGTGATAAATCCACCAAGCGCACGATACTATCCACGGTAGCCCGAGTATGGGAAATCATGGGTTTTGTAACCACCATATTATTCGCCAAGATTAAAGAGCTTTGGCTGATAAAATGCGACTGGGATGACACATCGCCGAGTTATATCATTTTCTAATACTCTGTAGAAGGTTTTTATTGAGATTTTTACAAATTTCCGCTACCCAAAGAAGCTTTGGGTTTCGCTTTGGGGTTCGCGTCCCGCTGCGTTCAAATTTTTATATGTTTTCTTTAAGTATATTTTCTATCCTCAGTGTGGATTAACACTTTAAAAATCATAAAAATATTTAATAAAAATAGCATTCTCTCTCCCCAAACGATTGTTCTTTGTAATGGTCTTTCGGTAGCGGAAATTTGTAAAAATCTCCCTACAGAGATGCTAACAACGATATAAGTTGTATAAAAGCATATAAGAATTTAAACGCGGCGTGATGTAGAACGCATGGCTCAGTGGTGAGAGCGCCTGCACGGTTCGCAGGAGGGCGCGGGTTCGAGTCCCGCTGCGTTCAAATTTTTATATGTCAGAACTTACTCGAGAGTGGACGTGTTTCAAATTTTTTTAAAAAATACATTCAAAAATATCGTGCAGAATTAGGCTTTATATACTGTGATATAAGCCCGAAATTTGTTCGATATACAGCAAGACAAAATTGTAAATAATCCCATTGCTTGTTCTACTCGCGGCGCCTGTGCCTGCTGAGGTAGGCTCCTCCTCACCGCGAGTAAAAGAAACGGGCTGCTTAAAAAAATAATTCATCCTTGTTGCACCACTACACTTCGTTGCGTCTAGGACAGTTACACGTGAGTCATCGCAGTTTAGCTTATTTAAAATTAAAACATCTTGTTTTACGAAGTTTGCAAATCTCATATAAATAACTAAAATGCATTGTTCGGCCTGTCAATCGAACATTGAAGATCATCTATACTTGAAATGCCGGTCATGCTTATTATGGTATCACACCCTTTGCGTCAGCATACCTAATAAGGATTTTAAAAGTCTCACTTCTGATGCCAAATCAAAATGGCTATGTCCGACCTGCCGGAGTAAAGCTCCTAAGAATGATAACTCAAATACGCCGGTCCGGCCGATAGTGTCACCTAGCTCGCGTTCTAATGTAAACGTGGCTAAGCGCGGGACCACTGATTCTCGCGCCACCAAGGAAGCAAATACTTGCTGCTCACCCTCTTGTTTGTCGCGTTTGGATCTTCATAATATGATTAAGATTGAACTTCGTGCCTGCATATCTGATTGTGTTGCGGATTGTATGAGTAATATTAATAGCCAATTGCGCGAAATGAAAGACGATATTAAACATTTTCACGAATCTATTACTTTTATGAACAGTCACTTTGAGAAACTAAATGCTGAAATAAATACATACAAGAAGGATATAGATCATATTAAAAAAGAGAATGAATCTCTCAAAAATGATCTTATGGCTACCTCTATGCGCTGTACTCAACTGGACCAACTAATGCGTTCCTCAAATTTAGAACTTCAATGCGTACCAGAACGTAAAACAGAAAATATAATTACTATAGTTAAGCAACTAGGCAAAGTTGTGGCGTGTCCCGTAAATGACATGGACATATCGTACTGTAGTCGAATTGCTAAAAAATCGCCTCAAAGCCCACGGCCTCGTTCCATTTTGGTTACTCTAAGTAGCCCTCGTCAACGAGATATGCTCTTAGCAGCTGCTATAAAGTACAACAAGCAACATCCTAATGACAAACTAAATTCAACTCACCTTGGTATAAGCGAGAATAAAAAATCAGCGATATACGTTACGGAGAATTTATCCCCTGAGAACAAATCTCTTCACGCAGCGGCGCGTTTAAAAGCCAAGGAGCTAAAATAAAAGCATGTCTGGATGGGCAGAGATCACATATATATTCGTAAAACCGATACATCTGAATATATTTATCTTCGCAATTCATCAACATTGTAAAATATTATTATTTATTAGTAATGTTTTTATTTGTTTGTACAATATAAATTAATCTTTAGTTTTTTTATCATACTTTTTGTTAAAACTCTTGTCTTTGAATATATATTTTCAAAATGTTAGAGGTTTACGCACGAAGACATTAGATTTCTATAAAAATGTTTTATGCTGTGATTATGATGTTATTGTACTATGTGAAACATGGCTGAATCATACTATATTTAGTTCTGAATTATTTAATGATCGTTATGTCACATATAGGCGGGATCGAGAGACTAGTGAATTTCACAAAAATAAATCAGGTGGTGGTGTCCTAATAGCAATATCAAAACGATTTAATTCACGTCGACTAATTCAGTTCGAGAGCGGTTGCGAAGACCTTTGGGTAGAACTAGATATATATAATGAGCGGAATTCCTTCGATAGTTTATATATATGTGCAGTCTATATACCCTCTCCAACCCAAAAACTTATTCTCGAACATTTTATAGACAACACTAACAGAATTATAGAGTCTCACGATAATACTTTAATACTAGGAGATTTTAATCTTAGCTCAATAACATGGCCCAACAATAAAAGCACCTTTTCTGCTTCGTCACCTGGCCCACTCGAGAGCATGTTAATCGACTTCGTAGCTTTAAATAATCTAAAACAATACAACACAATTTTGAACAACCAGGGAAGGATTCTTGATCTAGTTCTTTCGGCGATGGGAATTGAACATTTGCAAACCGGCAAGTTTGTGCTTAGTAATATTGATCCATATCATCCACCTCTGGAATTTGTCTTATCATACTACAACGCATCTTGTCTTTCGCCTAAGATTCCTAGCGACAAATTTAATTTTTACAAGGCCAATTTTAACAAAATAATAAACGAATTGAAGTCTATTTCTTGGGTTGATGAACTTTCAACCTTAGCGAATGTTGATGATATGGTGGATCTGTTTAATAGGATACTTAAAAGAGCAATAGCGAAACACGTGCCTTTAAGTAAGACTACAAATCAAAAATATCCCTTTTGGTATACGAAAGAACTTATAAAATTACTTAAGGAGAAATATAAAATTCGTCAAAATTATCATAAATATAAAAATCCCCTAGATGAAATTTCTTTCTTATTACTAAAAAGCGCTGTTACTTGTTAATAGAGGTTTGTTATAAGAACTACATTAGTTGCATAGAGGACTCCATATCTAAAAATCCTAAATTATTTTTACTTACCAAAAAAGTAAACGTTCAAATAAAAGTACGTACCCATCACTAATGCATCTAGATGACAAACGAGCCTCTAATGGATCTGACATTTGTAATCTCTTTGCGTCTTTTTTTAAATCCGTTTACAATGTTCCATCTACCAATTCTGCTTTTTCTCATAATAATGCATTTTCAAATTATTTATCAACGAACTCTTTGGCAGAATTGTCTTTTTCTCAAAATAATGTTTTAATTGGTCTAAAACATTTAGATCCAAATAAAGGAGCTGGATCTGATGGTATACCATGTATATTTGCAAGGGAATGTTGTAACGTGCTAGCTTTACCGCTGTCAATCATATACAATCAATCAATAAAAACTGGATTCTTTCCCAGTGCGTGGAAGGAGTCGAGGGTTGTACCTATTCATAAATCTGAAGATACCGCATGTATAAAAAACTATAGACCGATATCCGTACTGCCTGTTTTTGGAAAATTATTTGAAATATTAATTAGACCTGCAATTACCTGGCATGTAAAGCAGTTAGTATCGCCACAACAGTTCGGTTTCTTCAAGGCTCGATCCACAACAACCAATCTCGTTTCATTCGTAACTTTTTTGAATGAATCCGTTGATTCTAATATTCCGGTTGACGCCATTTATACCGACATACGTAAGGCGTTCGATACCGTGGATCATAGTATTCTGATTTGCAAACTTTCTTCGTTCGGCATAACAGGAAATTTATTAAAATGGTTTTCTTCATACTTATGTGGCCGGACTTCTAGAGTAGTTGTTAGCGGATATTCTTCTCAACCATTCCAAACTCAATCTGGTGTTCCGCAAGGATCAGTTCTTGGACCAATATTATTCAATATATTTATTAACGATATTGCAACACTATTCAAACATAGTAGTTACTTTCTTTACGCTGATGATTTGAAACTTGCTAAACAAATAAAAAGCAAGCATGACACTGACCTTTTACAAGAAGATTTAAATAGATTAGCCTACTGGTGTAGGACTAACGGTTTGGCATTGAATATAAGTAAATGTAAATATATAAGATTCTCACGTAGAACTGAACTGTTTTCACAGACATATACTATTGACAATGAGACGTTAGAAGAAGTGACTACTATCCGTGACTTAGGAGTTATTTTCGATAGTAGAATTAGATTCCACATTCACATCGACAAAATTACAATTAAGGCGTTTCAAATGCTCGGCTTTCTTATGCGAAATACTAAAGATTTCAAAAAGCCACAGACTATAATTAGACTTTATACGGCCTTGGTTCGATCTGGCCTTGAATATTGTCCTCAGATTTGGTCACCACACTATGCAGTACATATTCAGCGTATCGAAAAAATTCAAAAGCGCTTTCTGTGGCATTTATCGTATAGGTTTAAAAAAACGAAAGTATTAGAAACGTATCAAAGTCGCTTAGATCATTTTCATCTAGATAGTTTGTACCATCGGAGGCAATTATTGGATCAGATTTTGTTATTTAAAATAGTTAACGGTTACTTGGATTGCCCCTTTTTGTTAGAAAAATTAAATATAAATACACCTCCAAAGTTACCCCGTGCAGGTAAGTATGATCTATTTTCAATTAAAGCTTCGAAGTCCAAGTTAGGTCTAAATGCTACTTTGAGTAGATTACCGAATCAGTATAACAGGATGGCTAAAACTCCTCAGAATACTGTGGATATCCTCTCAAATAGCATGGAAGTATTTAAAAGGAATGTGATTAAATGTCTTCGCTCTGTTCCGTACTTATAGTTAAGTTTTTAAGTTGTTTTTATGTTTCTCTTATTTTATATATTAATTATAAAAAAATATTGTCACAGTATTTAATTACATGAATGTGTCATTAGTTTATTAAGTTTGTAACTATTAAATTACACAGTCCCAAATCATGTCGTGGCGGCTTGTAATTAAAGCAGCACTAAGCTCATAGTTATAAGATGTATTTGTTATATTAGAATAAGTGTGTGTTTTGTAAGCTGTCCTTAAGTAAATAAATAAATAAATAAATAAATAAGTATTTTTTCTATCCTCAGTGTGGATTAACACTTTAAAAATCATAAAAATATTTAATAAAAATAGCATTCTCTCTCCCCAAACGATTGTTCTTTGTAATGGTCTTTCGGTAGCGGAAATTTGTAAAAATCTCCCTACAGAGATGCTAACAACGATATAAGTTGTATAAAAGCATATAAGAATTTAAACGCGGCGTGATGTAGAACGCATGGCTCAGTGGTGAGAGCGCCTGCACGGTTCGCAGGAGGGCGCGGGTTCGAGTCCCGCTGCGTTCAAATTTTTATATGTTTTCTTTAAGTATTTTTTCTATCCTCAGTGTGGATTAACACTTTAAAAATCATAAAAATATTTAATAAAAATAGCATTCTCTCTCCCCAAACGATTGTTCTTTGTAATGGTCTTTCGGTAGCGGAAATTTGTAAAAATCTCCCTACAGAGATGCTAACAACGATATAAGTTGTATAAAAGCATATAAGAATTTAAACGCGGCGTGATGTAGAACGCATGGCTCAGTGGTGAGAGCGCCTGCACGGTTCGCAGGAGGGCGCGGGTTCGAGTCCCGCTGTGTTCAAATTTTTATATGTTTTCTTTAAGTATTTTTTCTATCCTCAGTGTCGATTAACACTTTAAAAATCATAAAAATATTTAATAAAAATAGCATTCTCTCTCGCCAAACGATTGTTCTTTGTAATGGTCTTTAGGTAGCGGAAATTTGTAAAAATCTCCCTACAGAGATGCTAACAACGATATAAGTTGTATAAAAGCATATAAGAATTTCAACGCGGCGTGATGTAGAACGCATGGCTCAGTGGTGAGAGCGCCTGCACGGTTCGCAGGAGGGCGCGGGTTCGAGTCCCGCTGCGTTCAAATTTTTATATGTTTTCTTTAAGTAACATATAATTAATTATAAAAATTCAGATTAATAAGTTTAAAAATAACAAAAAAAATTAAAAATAGAAAAAAAAAGAACATGCAAAAATGCGGATTGTATATGTATGTGCGTGCGCGCGTGCGTGCGTGCGTGTGTGTGTGTGTGTGTGTGTGTGTGTGCGTGTGCGTATGTGTCTGTCAGTATGTCTACTTTTCTAGCATCAAAAGAGCTTCTGTCTGATCATGTGTTAAATCTAGTAACCATGAAAAAAGTTTGTTTTTACAATCGTATATTTTTAATGGATAAATATCTAAAATATAGTTAATCCTGTTATATACAATACTTGATAGTTTATTAAATTGATTGGAAGCAAACACAGTTTTAGTTACAACAGTGGGGACAATAAAGCGGGTTTTTCTTGTGTAAGTATTTTTTGGATCGAACTGTAGTTTTTTATGCCGTTTAAGAATGGCATGGAGAATATAAAATTGCCTTACTGTTAAAACGTTACTAATTTTATATAAAAGATTTGTGAGGTATTTATAAGACTTAAAGTGCATTACCTTTAATAGATAGCGCCGAGCTCTTTCTGCTTCCAATCTCAATCTGGTTTTAGCTGCACCTCCCCAAACTGATATACAGTACGTAATAACAGATTGGGCCAAAGCCACATAGACTCTATGAATCAAGTCAGTTGGAGCAACACATCTTAGTTGTTTGAAGATCCAGGTTAATTTTCTAACTCTGTTAGCAACTAATTGTATATGGGGATACCAGGATAACTTCTGGTCAATAATGACGCCTAGATATTTAGTAGAGAATACTTTCTCAATTGCAAGGCAATAGCAATGCTCACTGGCTGTGTCACCACATTTGTGTAAAATAATTCTAAAGTCGTTTTTAGGTTGGGAGCTACTTTTTATTGAGAAACACATAAAATTGGTTTTGCTAGAATTGAGAGTTAGTAGGTTCAAGTTAAGCCAGGCAGCGATTTTGGCCAGTCCTTCCTCGATAAACCTTTTAACTTCATTCCAAGATTGACCAGTGAATAAAATAGCCGTATCGTCGGCATAAGAGAATACCTGTTCGCTTATTAATTTCATATCACACAATTCATTTATATAGACCAGAATCAAGGTCGGTCCCAATACACTTCCTTAGGGGACTCCATATGTTACATTGATGTCATTACTGATATAATTTCCAACTCTTACTCTCTGTTTACGGTCATTTAAATAATTCTCATAGAGATCTAATGGTGTGCCTCTTATTCCTATGCGCACCAGCTTCTTCACGAGACGGGTGGCAGAAACGGTGTCGAATGCTTTTTTTAAGTCCAGAAAAACACACAAGCATTTTTTACCATGGTTAAGTTGTTTGACAATCTCAGAACTTATACTGGAAACTGCGTCTTCGGTTGATATTCCTTGTCTAAATCCAAATTGATTTCTTGAAATTATATTATATTTGTCTAGGTAATTAAATAATCGTTTGTTTAGGCATTTTTCCATTATTTTAGAAAAAACTGGTAAAACAGATATAGGCCTATAGTTATTAATTTCGTTTCTGTCACCATTCTTGTGAATTGGCGTGATGATTGCTTGTTTCAATGGGGATGGAAAAGTACCCTTTTCAAAACATAAATTTGTGAAGTGACAAATAATTGGGGCGACCTCGTTTCTGGCCATCTTTAAGAATTTTGTTGGAATCATATCCCAACCTGCAAAGCTTGTTGACTTAAGGCCAGAGAGCACAGTATTAATTTCATCAATACATATATTTAACAAAACAAAGGACGAGTGTTGGGAAGGTGATGTCAGGGAAGAGTTACTTTGTTTACTAGCACTAGCGGTGATTTCTTCAGCTAGATTTTTACCAATTTTTGCAAAATAATTATTGATATGGTTAACCGAATCTAAAGGAGATGGCCCAATTTTTAATAATACCGTATTATCACTTTTATTTTTCGTTAGATTTGTTATATTTTTAATATTATCCCATATAGTTTTAGAATTTTTTGATTTCAGTAGCTGTTCCCTGTCATACTGTTGTTTTAGTTTCTTTATTGAATTATTGCAAAAGTTTCGGTACCGTTTATATGATATGAGTAAAATATTATTATGGGGGTCCCGTCTTATTTTTTTCTGCATTTTGTTTCGGTTCCTAATGCACCGTAGTATTCCTGGAGTAATCCACGGTTTTATTACACGTTTATTTCTTGGGATATTTATTTTTCTAGTATTTTCTTGTAATGACTCCGTTATTTTATTTATTAACTGGTATATAATTGTATTAGCATCATCATTAAAAAGTAATTGAGATAGATTTTTTTGAGGTAAGGTTTTTAAAGTGTCGTCATAATTAGTTTTATTTTTAGTTTTAGGTGTACGCTTACTCAATTTTGAATTTTTCAGCTGAAGCAATGTCATGGAGTGATCTGTTATTGTCGTATTAAGGACAGCAACGTTGGCCGATACAGTATTTTTGTTAATTTTTAGAAAGAAGTAATCTAAACAGTTGGCCTCTCGAGTTGGTAATACATGACCGGGTAGGAATCCATGAGAAGATGACATATCTAAATAATTTGTTCTGTTGTTTCGGTCACAGGATTGCTCTTCAATTTTTGGAATAATATTAATGTTGATATCTCGCGTCAGTATTATGTTCTTATGTGTTTTTAGTTCTTCCAGATGGCAGCTTAAAGAGTCAATAAAGGGTTTCGCGTCTGGGGTGACCGATATATACCAAGGATAACATTATTCGAGATCAAGTTGACAAGATGAATGTGATATTTTTATTTCTCTGCAATTAGTTTGTAATGATTTTTTAACGTAAATAACTACGCCATCATTTTTATTGAAACAGTTAGTGGACGCATAATAAATATAGTCTTGTAATACTGGTATGCTTTTGTTAGAATTTAACCAACATTCAGTTAATACAATTATATCAATGTCAAAGTTAACCATTGAGAGATTTATTTCAAAGTCATGCATATTACCGTAAATACTCCTAATATTTTGCGGTAATATTGTTATGTCTCGAAAATTAATTTGTATATAGTTATGTAGAGTACTAATATCACAGAGAAGAGAGTGGGATATTTCTGAATTGTCTATTTCTTTTTAATTATTTAGGCGACTATCCATTTACTAAGAACGAAAAGATTCGGTAAACGTGAATGCTAGCAATTAAAATATCAAATATATATATATATATATATTTATATATATATATATATATATATATATATATATATATATATATATATATATATATATATATATATATATATATATATATATATATATACATATATATATATATATATATATATATATATATATATATATATATATATATATATATATATATATATATATATATATATATATATATATATATATATATATATATATATATATATATATATATATATATATATATATATATATATATATATATATATATATATATATATATATATATATATATATATATATATATATATATATATATATATATATATATATATATATATATATATATATATATATATATATATATATATATATATATATATATATATATATATATATATATATATATATATATATATATATATATATATATATATATATATATATATATATGTGGGTTCAGACATTATATTTTATATTTTAACATTTTTATGTATTTTGTTTTTAATAATATTATTTGTATTTAGTTTATTTATACGTATCTAAAACACACAACACATACACGAAACAAATTATAAATATGCCGTAAAAACTGCGAGGGTTTCCGATCTCCTAATTCCTCGTGTGTCAACAGCTGCTTTATTTTTAATTCGTGCGATGCCGAAAGTCTTCTAATCAGTTCCTTTTTAATTTTGTCATACCGATTTACGCTCGGAGGATTGACGATAATGTCTTTGACGTTTTTTGCATGTTGGATATCCAAGTTGGTTATGACATTATTGAACATAACTTTGTCGTCGGTTATATTAAAATTTTCGAACTGACCTTCAAGCAACGCAAACCAAATTTCCGGGTCCTCAGGTGAAAATGGAGGTACCTTCAAGTTCACTTTTTGAACCTCGGGCGTGGCCATGTCCGTTGGGTTTCGCACTTTTCTCGCGCGGCGGGTAGTTATTTTTCCATCGCCATATCTCGAACCAGCGGTTTGGTTAGAATCACTGCTATGATCACTCATTTTCGTGCACTATAGCGGGGTCACCAGTTTGGCCGTTAAGTGGATGTTAGAGGTAAATAAAAAGTTTGTATTGTTCGTATGCGACGTATAATGTCCACAACACTATAATACAAATAAAATAGTCAGTACAGGGTAGTAAAAACACAAGAGATACAGAAGGAGTGAAAAGATGATACTACAACAGAAAAAACAAATAGACATAAACTACGCGTAAAGTCGAAAGGCGAGAGGCAGAGATCAAGCGACACGGGTATCACGTCCGAGCGGTGCGAGTCGACTGAATGCCGAGTCGAAGCGTCCCTCGGCGCGGACGCAGGCATCGAGAACAATCGGCGCCCGTGTGGCAAATATTTTTATAATACGTAATTAAATATAGTTATAATTTGTTTCGTGTATGTGTTGTGTGTTTTAGATACGTATAAATAAACTAAATACAAATAATATTATTAAAAACAAAATACATAAAAATGTTAAAATATAAAATATAATGTCTGAACCCACATATATATATATATATATATATATATATATATATATATATATATATATATATATATATATATATATATATATATATATATATATATATATATATATATATATATATATATATATATATATATATATATATATATATATATATATATATATATATATATATATATATATATATATATATATATATAATATATATATATATATATATATATATATATATATATATATATATATATATATATATATATATATATATATATATATATATATATATATATATATATATATATATATATATATATATATATATATATATATATATATATATATATATATATATATATATATATATATATATATATATATATATATATATATATATATATATATATATATATATATATATATATATATATATATATATATATATATATATATATATATATATATATATATATATATATATATATATATATATATATATATATATATATATATATATATATATATATATATATATATATATATATATATATATATGGAATATCAACAACAAAATTTTTTGCTCTTAAGTTTTTATTTCATCAAAATTTCATTTTTCTGCAAATAACAATATATGAAATGTTAAAGTTCCCACAAATTCCCACATTACCTGGTTCACAATCAATTCTCAACTTTATTACAAGTACAATGGATTTACATAACCAGCTTAGCAAGAACATGGATCATGTCATCCATGAAAAATGTTCGAGTCCCGCATGAATCAATTTGACAAAATGCTCTCACTGTCAACACAAGCACAAGGAAGCACTAAACCACCGACCACTACCTTTGGAGACCTCAGTTCTCTTGCCTCGGACTATGCCACTTTCAAAGATGTAATCTGGAAGACGCTTAGTATGCTTCGTCAACAATTACAGCTGCTCTCGGTGGGTTTTGATATGCAGGAAGCTCGTTCCCGTAGCAGAGTGCTACTTTTTCACGGTCTGCCGGAGAGTACTGACGAGCTAGTGGAGAGCAAGATTCAATCCGTGTTGCACAATCAATTACAGCTGACTAGTATTGATTCTTCACAGCTGGATATCTGCCATCGTCTTGGCACAAAGAAGGAAAAACCAAGACCAATACTGGTTCGTTTTATTGCCACAAAGCACAGAAATCTTGTTTGGAACTCTAAAACATCTCTAAGAGGGTCTGGGGTTACTATATCGGAATTTTTTACTAAGCCCAGGCAAGAATTATTCGTTGCTGCTCGGAAACATTTCGGTTTGAAAAATTGCTGGACATCTGACGGAGTAATCATTGTGGCGCTTCCAGATAAAAGCCGTAAAAAGATCTTTACGTCGGCTGAATTAAAGGATCTTTGTGAAAAATTTCCTCAAGTTTCCAGTGCGCCGGACCAGAAGACAAGATCTCGGCGGGTTAAAGTTACTACAAAGTAAAGGTTACTCATATATTTTCTATAATTGCTGTCTGCCATCCATTACGTCACCCGTGTCTATGTATTTGTACCCGTGTAGTTGGTTTTTTGCTGCCAATTAATAATATGTTACACTTATTTTTTCTTGTTTACGAGTTTGTTACTTAAAATTCGTCAAATTCTTTAAATTGTTTTAATATAACATTACAACAGTCAAAACACTGACGTATGGCAACTGACATTGACACGCTTGACAGCAGATTAGCGTTCGGATATTCTGCTTGAAAATGTTTATCTTTGTGGTGAATAAGCAGCTATGTTTCTTTGTCTTTGTATTTAAAATTTTAAAATAGATATCTATCTAATATCTATATTTTGTAGCTGCTATTTAGAATTTCAAAATATTTGTGTCATCCAAGTTGTTTTCTTTTATTTATCATTCTGCTTGTATAATTGTAGATATATAGCATAGATATAGACTATTTTTTTTTTTGTTTCTCTTTTTGTTATATATTTATCAAGCCAGGGACAAATAATGTGGGAGATTATTTGTATCGCTTGTGATTATAGTATTTTTATTTCGTTTAATTGTTTTTGTTATTTCTTTTATTTAGATTGAGGTATATATATTTATATATTAATATTTATTTTATATCTATATGTCTGACTTAAGTGATGCTTGTATAAATGATGATTTCTTTTCATGCTCCTCTGATGATTTCTGTAGTGTTTCTAGCCATAATCAATCTTTTGATAGTGAAGGCTTGACCGTTGATTCACAATTAAATTCTATTTTTTCCTACAATTCTAATTGTCTTAATTTTGTACATATAAATGCGCAAAGCATTCCGGCACATTACTCTGATTTTCTCGCATCATTTAGCAACGTGCAGGTCGATGGTATCCTTGTTTCTGAGTCTTGGTTAAAACCTTCTCTTCCTTCGACTCTTTACACTTTACCGGATTTCACTTTAATTCGTAATGACAGAGTTTGTCATAGAGGGGGAGGTGTTTGCATTTTCTTACGAAATAATATACCCTTTCGGTTAATAAAACAATCCTCAAACCTTTCCCCAAACATCCTTGAATACCTCTTCATAGAAATTTCTTCCCATCACACTAAACTTCTTTTAGGGGTCCTCTATTGTCCTTCCTTAAATATTAATTATTTTAACACCTTTGAAGACCTTCTTGAGAAACTATCACCTTCTTATAAACATGTGATCATAATGTGTGATCTTAACACTTGTCTCGTGAAAAATGATCACAGAGCGACGAATCTAAAATCTATCGTGTCTTCTTTTAATTTTACTATTATTCCTCTCTCAGAAACTCATTTTTCACCTAATTGTACTCCATCTCTTCTTGATGTCATTATTGTCTCCAACCCTCACAGTGTGTCAGCTCATGGTCAGCTGACAGCTCCTTTCTCCTTCCATGATTTACTCTTCGTTAGCTATAAACTCTCCTTCTCAAAGCGCAATACTAATTTTTACTAAGAAATAATTTTAAGACGCAATATGAAAAATATAAATATGGCCAATTTATGTTATGACGCCAATGGCATTGACTGGAATAATTTTTATGCGTTTACGAATGTTGACGATAAGGTGGCCTTTTTTAATGAATCTTTAACAAAGTTGTATGACAAGCATGCTCCAATTAGGAAGAGTAAGGTAAAACATCTACATGCACCTTGGCTTACCCAAACTATTAAAAATGTTATGGCAAAACGTGACAAAGCGAAGAGAGTCTCTAAAAGGAATCCTACTGACCTCAATATTGCGACGTACAAAAAACTGCGAAATCTCTGCAATATTATTTGTAGAGATGCTAAACGCCGTTTCATCCACTCCTCCATTGATAAACTGACTAGTTCACAGATGTGGAGATTTTTATTATCTTTGGGCGTGGGTAATCCCTCATAATCTTCTCAACATTCATTTGATCTGAATTCTCTAAATAAACATTTTTCTACTCCCCCTTTAACAATCTCAGCCTCCACGAAGGCTGAAACATTGTTAAAGATGGCGAACGCCATCACGCCTGATTGTATTCCTTTTAATTTTCATACAGTCACAGAGAGCGAAGTCAAGAAAAGCATCCTGTCTATCACTTTCAAGGCGGTTGGTATTGACAACATTAGTCGGGATATGTTAATACCTGTCCTTGACTCTTTAAACCCTGTTATTTTTTTTTTTTTTTTTTTTTTTTTTTTTTAGCTTCACGCATTATCCCGCACAAGGCAGGGTAGGCAGAGGGAACTGCGCAGGGACCGTGGGAACCTAGTGTTAAGACACTCCGTTGTTTAGCCCCTGCTTTCTCCGTCCCCACTTTCCGCCGTTTTTAAGGCATTGCATGTTGAGTGGCGGAACTCAACGCCGCGCTTTGCCTAGTTTGCCAGAGCGAAGAAAATGGAAATAGAAAAATCCATCTTATCCGACTGGGAATCGAACCCAGTAACCGTCGCGTTTAAAGGAAGACGTTTAGGCATCTGCGCCACGACGGTCCTCGAACCCTGTTATTACCCACATTATAAACTTTTCCTTTGAATCCAATACCTTTCCAACAGTCTGGACGTTAGCACATGTGATTCCTATACCCAAAATATCAAATCCCTCTTCTTTTTCACAATTTCGTCCCATCTCTATTTTGCCTATCCTATCAAAAATCCTTGAAGATGTTGTGCATAAGCAACTGTCAGAATTCCTAACACATAATCATCTCCTCAGTCCTTTTCAATCCGGTTTCCGTTCCGGTCACAGCACTTCCACCGCACTGCTTAAAGTCACTGAAGACATTCGCTTTGCTATGGACAAAAGAGAGTTTACTATTCTCATTTTGCTCGATTTTAGCAACGCCTTTAATTCAGTCGACTTTGATGTATTGCTTGGTATCCTTCGCTCACTTAACTTTGCTCAGCCTGTGATTGATTGGTTCCAATCTTATCTTCGTGGTCGTCGGCAGATGGTAAAGTCTGCTGAGGCTTCCTCGGACTGGGCTGATCTTTCTGCTGGCGTTCCGCAAGGCGGCGTACTTTCCCCTCTTCTGTTTTCAATCTTCATTAATGAAATTACCAAAGTTATTTCTTCTCACTACCATCTCTATGCAGACGATTTACAGCTTTATAGACATGCCACCTTATCGGATCTGTGTACGACCGTACATGATATCAATTATGATCTTGTAAAAATTAAGAACTGGGCTGCATCTTTTGGGCTTCTTGTTAATCCCTTGAAGTCGAAGGCAATGATAATAGGTACCAGACAGTTACGTAGCAAAATTAACTGGGACATTGTACCATCAATTGTCTATGATGGAACTCAAATTGCATATAGTGACCAAGCTACTAATTTGGGGTTAGTCATAGATTGCAATTTATCATGGAGAGCTCAGATTAACGAAGTCCAGTGAAACGTGGCCCTTTCTCTCCTGGCATTCTTTAAAACGTTTTGCAAATTATGTCCTTCCTTTCAATCCTTGCCCATCCCTCTTCTTCTATCCTGCCTACGCTGATGTTTGCTATCTTGATGCAAGAAGACTACTTGACAAACTAGATAGACTTCAAAATTTGTGCCTTCGTTTCATTCCGGTCCCTGCCGCAAATTTGATCAACATTCTCAATATCGAGCAGTTAAAGTGTCGTTCCTATCCGACTTCGCCGGAGCTTTGCATTATTACGCGTTCTTTTTTATATATTAAACCATGGTAGCCCTGGTTACCTCATGAGCGTTTCTATTTTGTCGCTGCTCGTGAAATGACCGTGCGCGCTGTGTGGCGTAACCTCTAAACGTGGCGTAAACTCTTGAGGTACCATTTTTTTAAATACTACTTCTTAGGTAATTCTGTTTTTCCGTTGTTTGCGCCGCCTATATCGCCTAAAAAAAAAAAAAAAATAAAAACAGAGTAAATCAAGAAGAAAAAATAATAGAAAAAAAAATTAAAAGAAAAAAACAAAATAAAAAAAAAATTTTACCATTAATCGTTTAAAATCAGAGTTAGCAACCTTTCTTGTCCACTTAAGTTATTTTATATATTTATGTATATGTATATGTATATATGTCATGTCTTTTGTGTATTTATATGTTGTGTGTGTGTGGTGTGTATGATATAGATCTAGTATATAATTCTCTATCATCTTATAATATATTATATATATATCTAGATATACATAATATGGTTACATATATTTTACTAAATACACATAATTGGTTTACATCTATTTTATACTATTACGCTATACGGTATACCTATCCGTTTAATTATAATGAGTTAGTTAAAATATTTTAATATAATTTTCCTTAAAAAACTACTTACTTTAAAATATATCCCACACTGTTTTTTACCCTTTTTTTTTTTTATTTTATTTAACTGCAGCTTAAGCCTTAATTGTAGGCCTATTGTATTCATATTATTTTGTTGTATTATATATGTAGATGCGACGCGTCCCGGAACTTGACCGTAACTGGTTTCTTATCTCGCACAGTTTTGTGGTATTCATTGTTTATTACGAGTTTATTATTTTTTTAATATTTCGTGAGTTTTTGTTTACTTGATTTCTGATTTCGCCCGTGGTAGTGGGTTCATTGTTATTCGAGTTTATTATTTATTTAATATTTGTTGAGTGATTGTTTACTTGATTTCCTGATCTCGCCCGTTGTAGTGTTTCATTGTTATTACGCGTTGATGTAATTTTTATAGTTTAGTTCAGTTTATAGTTTACTTGATATTTAAAATGGCTACTTCATGATGAAACAGTAATGTTACCTTATATACGGAAAGCCGCAGGAATATGAAACAATATGTTTACTGCTTGTTTCCGATTGTGGGTTGCCGATACCTCGGACCTATCGTTGGCACTTCTGAAATACCTATTATTAGTGAGGTTCAGGATTCGATTCTCCTTGTAACTTTTATTTGTAACGCTTCCTCAGTGCTCCTGGGGGGTTAGACCCGCTACGATTACCACGAAAGTTAGTTTATGTAAAAAAAAGAAGTGTCTTTAGTAAATAAGAAAATCGACTACTCCTTTGCGGCAGCTATATTGTTCCCAACTGCCCCTTAGTTTTGATCCTGTCCATGGCCAGTACACCCGTAAGAATGAGTATTTAAATATCTACTGAAGCGAACTTCTTGATAATGATTACCTGATTTACTATCCCTAGTTTGATGGACGCCTGATTCCTGGATAAGTTTATTGACCAGTTTGACAGTGTAGTAGATTCCCAACACCTTTGGACCTCCACAATGAAATTGCAGTACTTGAGTGGATCCTAGCAAGATAACCTAAGCGGTTGGTGCTACCATTTAAGAATTGAAGAAGGCACTATGAAGTTGCTCTGAGTTGTTGACACCGCGGGTATCACAATCACGTTCGTGCATACCTACATAAACCCGGATACTTACCCTGCCGTAATTTCGAATAAATTTACAGGTTGCGCGCTGGCCTTTATGAACCCCATTGTTAACTTCCTATCGCTGTTTAGAGCGTTAGAGTTCCCGTCTCCTCAGGTCTTATATGTTAGTACTAATGTTTGACTAAGCTGTCCCTCGTGATTTGAAATCCCGTTTTGAGCGTTGTTATTGCGGTGCCGCTGCTGAATTACCTACCTTTAAAAATCTACTACTTTTTGAAGACGAATGTCGTCACATGACCGTTGGCAACCCTCCCTTGTAGATTCTCAACCTGACGCAATTTAAAAGTACTGTACCTAAGTACTTACTTTGCGCTCCTCCCTCCCTATATTTAAACAATAGACAAAAATGTTCCCTGTACTAAATAAAGTACAAAATGTTACCTGTGTGCTTCACTCTTCCCATTACCTCCGTGAATGTTCCCTAATTTAGAGCTATGATCCTAGTAGAAGTCGGAATTTTTAAAACATTCCCGTTATGTATAGGTGTTTGGACAAACTTCAATTCTTTGTGCAGCGGGACAAAAAGTTCACCTTCGGTCGCTCCTCCCAATCACACTAGGCTATTGTTTTAATGCTTCCCTTAACCCAGTGTATCCCACCTCATCCACTCGCAATTCTAATTTAGACTTCCAAATTTGATAGATGCAATATCCGCGTACCACGTCCTTGCTTCTACCCGCGTCCCCATATGTTCGGGGCCAGCATCAAGAAATAGTTCCCCTTCGCAACTTCAGCGCTCCTCCATCACTACATTCCCAGAGAGCGTTCTCCCCCCAGAGAAAATGCTCTCAGCCCGAACCTAGACAGGTTGAAAATAATATACATATCTTATAATCCTATAATAGAGAAAATAGACCACATAGCTAGATACGTTGTATCACTCCCCCTTCCCCTGCCTGAATATCTCACCATTCCCTTATATTATTGCGACTGTTAAATTACACTAAAACTGCTAGTGTTATTAATTGAAGCGCGTTCCTTCTGTGATACCGTGCCCAGGGTTGCCTCATTAGCAACAGATCTTGTTTTAACTACCTCAATTTTGCCATCTCCCCCTCTGTGCCCCTGTACGTGCATAGGTCATATTCTTAGTGGTTTCCGTGGTTCTATTTCCCTGTGTTTTTAAAACCTTTGTCTAATTCCTTCCATGAGTTTCAACCTCGCATGGGTTATAGATTGATTGCCGGTACCAGCATGCATTTTGATTCCCCTGAGTCGTGTTTTTTCCTAAGTAGTGATTTTTCCCTTGCTGACCCTACCTATAATAAGCTGGCCCGATAGATTATCTATTTGGGTGCTGACGTGTTCGCGCGCTTTTATTACAAGATAATATTATAACTTTAACGTCCTCTGCTTTAATCTACAATTTTTGGTTAATTCGTTTTGTGGTCCAGTCCGTCTGCCGATTAGGTATGAAAGCCCCCTAGGACTGGATAGCCTTATCCCGTCTCATCGAGAGATTCTGGAAGGTCGAAGAGCCCCTCAACCGCATGATGTGCTAACCCCTTAGATACGTTGTGTGGATAGTTTTTTAAAAGTACACCTCCCGTCACACTAACGGTCGGTTCCATTGTTGAGACTCCCCTTCCTGAACGATCGACCTACTCTTGGAGAATCTAAACCTACAGCTATCCGTCGTTTCCTTGGCCTCGAGAAGCGTTTAAACGCGGATCCTAAATTACGTGATAAATATATTTCTTTTATGCGTGAGTATATTGAGTTAAATCATATGAGTGCTTATCCCTTCCCCTTACCCAGTGAACATTACTTTATTCCCCACCATGGTGTCTTTAAGACCGGAGACACATCTAAAATACGTGTTGTTTTTGATGGTAGTTGTCCCTCGTCTAACGGTATCTCACTTAATGAGTGCCTACATAGTGGTCCTAAATTACAAAAGGACATTAGTCTAATCCTCCTTAACTTTCGTAAGCATGTCGTTTTGTTTGTGGCAGACATACGCATGATGTTCCGTATGTCGTGGGTACATCAGGATGATCGTAAATACCAACTTATTTTATGGCGTGAATCCCCTTTTGATCCCTTACTCACCTATTCCCTAAATACTACAACTTACGGTTTGCGTTCTAGTCCTTACGTTGCAATGCGTACATTATTAGAGTTAGCTGAGCAGGAACGTGATACTTACCCCAAAGCTGCTGCAGTCCTAGAGAATGATGTATACGTTGATGACTGTCTTACTGGTTCGGATTCCCTTGAAAATGCTCGTATCCTTAAATCTGAACTTGAGAATATTATGACTTGTGGTGGTTACGAGCTTAGGAAATGGATTAGTAACAAACCTGAACTTCTCGCAGACTTACCTTCAGATCATCTGCAGCTGTCTCACTCTTTTCAAGACCCTGATAACCCTCAAACATTTGCAGTCCTCGGTGTCCTTTATAACCCCACCAGTGATGCATTTACTTACCGTTTTTCATTTCAACCTACTGAGACAGTCACAAAGCGCAAGGTTTTGTCCTTAATAGCCAGAATTTATGATCCTTGCGGTTGGATATCCCCTGTTGTATTAAAAGCAAAATTATTTATACAGAAATTGTGGCTGTCTGGCCTTTCCTGGGATGATGTACTTACCCCTGAGCTAACCCTAGAATGGAACCTTTTTATTAGAAACCTTGAGTGTGTTAAAGATATTTCAATCCCGCGGCGTGTCTTTACTGACAGTTCCTTTTCCTATTCCATACATGGTTTCTGTGATGCCTCAGAATCCGCCTTTGCCGCAGTAGTGTATTTAAGAGCAGAAAATCCTTCAAGCCAGTGTTCAGTTCATCTCCTAATTTCTAAAACTAAAGTTGCCTCTATACGTACCCGATTGACTATACCTAAATTAGAATTACTTGGTGCTACCCTGCTTACTAAATTAATTAATCATGTTGTCCCTGAATTACGAAAGTCAATCCAGTTAGACTCCATCACTACCTGGACCAATAGTAAAATTGTGTTGGCCTGGCTTAAGACCCCTCCTCATAACTTACAAACCTTTGAAGCCAATCGAGTTTCCCAGATATCTTGCTCAGAAGTTCAATCGGAGTGGCGGCATATTCCTGGTAATGTGAATCCGAGCGATTGTGCATCCCGTGGATTAACAGCATCAAACCCTTACTTAAAAATTATTTATGGTGGTCCTGTACCTGGTTATTACTTCCTCACACCCAGTGGCCCGTTGCAGAGTCTAATACTGATTCTGATCCTAATCTTCCCGGACTTCGTTGTTTGTTAACCACTACTTCCTTACCTGCACCTGATCCATTATTCTTACTTGAACGTTTTAGTTCCTTTACAAAATTTAAATTTGGCGTGACCTGTTATATGTTGAGATTTGTAAATAAAACCCGAAACTTACCCGTTGAGCTATCTGTATCTTTATCTACCCAAGAAAGAAAGCATGCACTCCTGTATTTAGTAAAAATAGTACAGTCTTATTGTTTTTCTGATGAGCTGAGTTTGTTAAAACGTGGCGTTTCCTTGCGGTCTTCCCTAAGACGACTCTCACTCTTTCTTGACAAGGAAGAAATCATCAGAGTCGGTGGTCGTTTACGAAACTCTAATCTTCCTTACGATGCTCGTCATCCTATACTCCTTCCTAAAAGGTGTCATTTTGTTACCTTATTGATATCCCATTACCACGTAGAAAATTGTCATGCTGGAGCCAATGCTCTTCAAGCTTTATTATCCCGTGAGTTCTGGATATTGTCTGCTCGCAGAGCTATCCAGAATGTAATTTTTTAAATGTCTCCCCTTTTTATCGCCTTAAAACTGCCACATCTCAACCTCCTATGGGTGAACTCCCTAGAGATCGTGTTACTCCTACCCGTGCCTTTGATGGTGTTGGAACAGATTTTGCCGGCCCATTCCTGACCAAAACCCAGGTGTTTAGAAATAAAAGATTAGTAAAGAGTTACCTTTGTGTTTTCGTGTGTCTTTCTACAAAGGCAGTCCACCTTGAAGTAGTTTCAGAATTATCAACCGAAGCCTTTATTCGCTGCATTCTCTCGTTTTGTTTCCCGTCGCGGTCTCCCTAGTTTAGTAAGATCAGATTGCGGTAGAAATTATATAGGAGCTTCGAACTATTTAAGCGATGTTTATGATTTTTTAGTTAAAAAAAAACTTGATATTAGTGATAACCTCGCTAAAAAGGGTATAAATTGGTTATTTGACCCACCTGCCTGCCCTCATTGGGGAGGATTGTTCGAAGCAGCCGTTAAATCTGCGAAAACCCACCTTTAAAAAAGTGATTGGCGAAACTCCTTTAACGTTCGAGGAATTAACCACGATTTTTGCTATAGATATAGCAAAAATAGATAGCGTTGTGCGTGTGGTCGATGTTAAGACATCGACAGGTATCCTAAAGAGAGCCTTAACCAAATTAGTTAGTCTACATATTAGTTAGCTACTCCCATTGTCTCGTAAACATTAGATGTTTAGGGCGGGGGCTATGTTTGTTCATATATGGCAACCCGACTAGTTTAGAGTCTTGTGCGAACACCCCGCGCGAGCGGTCGTTGAGTAGTTGTCTACAATTTGTAATAGGGTGCACGTGAGACGGCCGACGCGAGCGCACGTCCTTCCTGAATCGATATATTAATTAGCGGTGTGATTTTCCCTCAGCCTTATTTGATTTCCCTTTTGTGTATTCCCTCTTGATATTGAACCTGACAAAGACAAACCTACAAAAGAAAAAGTGCAAGTAACCCTAAGTGAAGAAGACTAATGTGAAACATTCCATGGCGCCATGAACAATCAGTGTTTGTGTTGTGAATAATGAAGATAAGGTACTGTACAATTTTTTATCCTAAGACCGACTATATAAGGTAAATAATTAATAAATAAGCTACCCCTCAGCACGCTTCCACAATTGCTGAACCAACCATACTAACCTCTATTCAATATATATTTTGGGTAGCAGAACGCAGTTCATTATATATTATACATAGATCTATATAAAAACGATAAAAATCACTTTTTGGACGTTTTTGTTAAATTTGGAACAGTATTTTGGACTTTAAAAAATTTTTTGGTAATTTATTTTTGAACCAGTTACCATTGTTCGATTTTCGAATTTTGGTACTGAATCGTAGGGGTCTATTGCTCCTACGTTGCTAAATTTTTTCTAAATTTTTGGACAATTTTAAAGCGTCTTGTACTTTTGACGCACACCCCCTCACCCCCCAGACTTGACATACTTTGTTTGATAGGTCTTCAGGAGCCCTTCGATTGGTTTGGGTGTTAGCAAACGTAGGTTGTGTAGGGAAGAGCGCATGGAGGAGCTTGCACAGCCAGCGGCGGAAGCCCGGAAGCGAACGGGCGTGACCGGGCTCCAGATCGAAATAGAAAAGAGTCGAGCAGCAACATCAAAAATCAACAATATCGCGCCGATCGCCGCCCCCCTGACGCCGCAAACATCCCCGTCTCGAGGAAAACCTGCAGCTGCTTAAAGACGCCATTGAACATCTTAGCAAAAATACAAGGATCACACCACCAACTCCCCCTCCGTCGAAATATATTAACAGGAAACTTCAAAGATC
Source organism: Dione vanillae (assembly GCA_037178615.1). Classification (NCBI taxonomy): domain Eukaryota; kingdom Metazoa; phylum Arthropoda; class Insecta; order Lepidoptera; family Nymphalidae; genus Dione; species Dione vanillae. The sequence continues at coordinate 11,867 of JAZFAU010000605.1, read as the reverse complement.
TATCGGAAAAAATTGAAATAGTATCCTCCGAACTCAGGGCAATTAGAGACCAAAGGGCAGAAACACCTCTCCTCCAAGGCGTCACTTGGAACAGAACTGGCGGTCCAGGAGGTGAAACAATCCTTAGCATCAATAGAAAAGGGGGTTACAGAGCTAAAGAAGAGCGAAAGACCCCGGCGGGACCACATACCTTTGCGCAGGTCGCTGCTGAGCCCAAAAATCACCATTCGAGCCACACCCTGATCATCTCTTCAAATATACCCACGGAGCCAGTGAAAATGTCATCACCAAGATCAGGGACGCTTGGATCTTAAAAGACAGGGCGAAAGTGGACAGGGTGGCGAAGGGAGTGCGGAAAGCCAGGGACCAAAAGTGGTCCTTAGATGTCCGAGTAGGGGGACGTAAATATAATCAAGAGCAGGTAACGCAACAATAAGGACCTCACAATCAGGAGCCCACGAACCAGGACCCTCTAGCATGTGTGCGGGGAGTTCTCAGCTGCTCTCGAACGAGGAGATAGTAGCCATATAAAAGCCCAGAATAAACACCTCTACAGGGCATCACGAAGCAGACATGAGAATAAGGGTCCGATACAGGAAAAGGGCCCGAAACCCGCACGAATGCCATCCCGGTGCTAGAACTGTCGCCCATCATCTGGAGCATTTCACGCAGAATGGAAAATATACGTAGGCTTTGGTCGTTGCACGGTGGAGGATCAGTCCCCCCTAGTGCAATGCGCCAAATGCCTAGGCTACGGACACCAAGGACCCTCTGCAAAGCAAGTAAAGACGTTTGCAGTTACTGTGGAGGAGAGCACGCAGGAGCAGATTGCTCCCTAAAAAGACCAAGTGTCCCCGCGCTGCGTGAATTGCTCCAGAGCAAAAAGAGAAGCCGCTGACCTGTCGCACTCAGCATACAGTGCAGAGTGCCCAGAACGTCAACGGTGGGACGGAATAGCACGCTCGAGGGTCAGTACTGCTAAGGGCTCCCTAGAAAATCCCCCCTGATCGCACCCAGAGTAAAACACGGCAATGGAAGCGAAATCAGGTTCATACAAGTGAACCTGCAACGCCTCCAAGCTGGCAACGGTGGAACTCCTCAAGACGGCAAAGGAGAGGGGCATTCAGTCGCCATTGTCCAAGAACCGTACGTGGGCAAATCAGGCGAGATGAAACAGCACCTAGGCACAACTACCATCCAGTGCACCCTGAACACCGTCAGAACGGTAAAGGCAGCAGTCATAGTCTTCGGAGACAAGCTGGAGGTAATCCACGACCCCCAGCTGGTCACCGAAAACGTCGCTGCCATCCCACTTAAAGCCGGAAACCTGTTGCTGGCTGTAGTGTCCGTGTATTTTGAGGGCGATCAGGAACTCATCCCATACCTTTCCCAAATAAAAGCCAATTCGTAAGATCCCAACAAATAAATCATTGTGGCGGGAGACGTGAACGCCTGGAGTCACTGGTGGGGCGCAGCTCCGAAAATCACCGAGGAGCCGAATACCACGCTTTTGCTACGGAAATAGATCTCCACGTGCTCAACACGGGCACAACACCAACCTTTGAGACATACCGAGGCGGAAAGCTATTCGCAAGTTGTGTGGACGTGACCTTAGTAAGTCAGTCCCTGCTAGACAAAGCAGAACTCTGGAGGGTGGACAGAGGTCTAATAACATCAGACCACAACGCCATTACCTTCGCGCTGCGCTTGGAAAGGGCTCTAAAATCCCTGATGCCTACGACAACGCGCAAATACAACACCAAGAAGGCAAAATGGTCGGACTTCACTTCCACCCTCAGGGGAGAAACTAGTCGAGCACAACTTAACAGCGAGAAGGATCTCGGCAATCGCAAGCCCGGAAGAACTCGAAGAGGTACTCAGCATCTATACCTCAAATATCCATAAAGCGTGCGAGATAGCGATTCCTAAGTTAAAAGGCGTGGAGGGGCGATCCCAGGCCGCCGAGGTGGACACCCACCTAGAAAATCTTCGAAAGGACGTCCTGAGGAAAAAAAACGCCGCCATCAGAAACGCTGCTCCAAGCCGCCGACAGTTCACAGTTGAGCAATACGTACTGGCAAGGGATAATTACCATCAAAGGGCCAATGAGGCAGCCACGCAAAGCTGGAAGGAGTTCTGTACATCCCAGGACCGAAGAAAGCGTCTGGGACGGCATCATAGAGTTATCAGGAAAACATCAAGAAGGTATGAAGATTCTTTACTTAGGAACGCACCGCGAAACCCTATCTCCGGCTCAGTCAGCCGACTGCTAGCCGAAACCTTCTATCCTGATGACTCTACGGACACTGAAACAGAGCAGCATAAATGACCAGGGAGATTACAGAAAAGGAACCCTAGCGGAGATTAAAGATCTATCCGAGGATGACCCCCCGTTCACCGACGCGGAGCTAGACTTGGTCTATCTAGAGACCCCCCAAAGAAAGCTCCGGGCCCGGATGGATTGTCTTCGGACATATGTGGTGCGGCAATCAATAGCAACAGGGAAGTATTATGGCAATCGCAAATAAGTGCCTCTCATTACATTACTTCCCAAGCAATGGAAGTCGCCCATGTGTGCATACTCCGCAAGCCAGCAAAAGAGGCTACACCCACCAAAGTCCTACCGACCTATAGGGCTACTGTCCATCCTAGGAAAAACAGTAGAAAAACTCCTGTGGGAAGGTTACAATGGCGCCTCCTACCTACCCTACATCCCAATCAGTACGGTTTCATGCCACAAAGGGGAACCGGGACGCACTCTATGATCTAGTAACCACATCAGAACAGAGATCACATGTCACAAGAGGACGGTACTACTGATCTCCTTGGATATAGAGGGCGCCTTCGATAACGCATGGTGGCCAGCCCTTAAAAAGCAGATAGTGCAGAAACATTGCCCGAAGAACCTATTCGCCTTAGTGGCATCCTACCTACAAGACCGGAAAGTCGTCATCAACTACGCCAGAGCGACAAGCGAGAGTTTACCACGAAGGGATGTGTCCAGGGATCCATCGGTGGGCCACTCTTCTGGAACCTAATCCTTGACTCGCTCCTCCACAAACTGGCGTCAATGGGAGTACATTGCCAGGCTTTGCGGACGACGTTGTTCTCACATTTTCGAGCCACACACCAGCGAACTACAGACTTTAGCGGAAGCCACGCTAACAGCCGTACAATATTGGGGAAACGAAAACAAACTTAGCTTTGCAGCGCAAAGACCCACGCGATGCTCATTACGAAAAAGCTCAAGTTTGACACCCCCCAAATCCACATGGCAGGGAAACCGCTAAGTCTCGTTACAGAAATGAAGTTGCTGGGCCTCACCCAGACTCCAAGCTCACGTTTATGCGCACGTATCCGCCACCTGTAAAAAGGCGGCAGATATATACAAAATTGCGTGTGCCGCAAAAGTGTCATTGGGTCTAAATGGAGAGGTAGTGAGAACAATCTATGTGGCGGTGATGAACCCATCGTGCTGTACGCAGCAAGTGCGTGGTCTCCAGCAGCTGAGAAACTAAGCGTAAGAAACAGCTCGACTCGCTGCAAAGAGGATTCGCGCAAAAAATCTGCAAAGCGTACAGAACGGTGTCTCTGACGTCGGCACTCCTATCAGGCTAGTCCTATCAGGCCTTCTCCCCCTCGACCTCCGGATCCGGGAGGCTGCCACTCTATTCAAAACGAAGAAAGGCCATAGCGTGGAGCTCTTACCGCCGGGACGCGAAATAGAAAGCAGGGGGACCTTTGCAAAACCCCACCCATCACAACTCAGGACAACGGAGTATGTGCGCTTGGAGAACCTAGACCCTCAAGCCCTCGATGAACACCAAATAACTGGTCCCTTAATATACACAGACGGCAGCAAATAGAGGCAAGGTAGGCGCTGCCCTAACAGTCGGACCAGGGGAGGGAAAAAAGGTACTCCACATTTCGCCTCGAGCCGCACAATACCGTCTTCCAATCTTCCACCCTTTGGCAATAGTGATGAAGAAGTGCGTACAAGAGATCAGACCGAAGGAAGACAAGTGCGGTTTTTGACTGAGAGCCCACGTAGGGCAGCGGGCAATGAGCGCGCGGACGAGCTGGCGAAAAAAGCAGCCCTGACAAAGAAACGGCACCGGATTACAGCAAGGTGCCAATTTCCTATGTTAGAAGACGCATTCGCGAGGAAACAGTCGAAAGGTGGCAGGCCAGATACGAATCCTCCAAACAGGCTCCATCACCAGAATCTTCTTGCCAAACGCCAAAAAGGCAAGCAAATTGGCAAGAAAATCGGTACTAACACCCACCGACGTACAGATTCTGACTGGGCACGGAGGGTTCGCGGCCTACCTACACAGGTTCCACCTAAAAGACAGTCCCTCGTGCATCTGCGACCCACGAAGTGAGGAGGATGTTCTTCATATAATCTTGGATTGTCCAAGGTTTGGTCTCAAAAGATCACAGCTGGAGATGCAACTACGCATCAATCTAACCCAGCAACAGCTCCAGAACATCATGGAGGAGGAGATCACAAGAACACCCTTCCTCACCTTCGCAAGGAATCCAAATCGCCGCCAGGGGAATGGCTCAACATCAGACAACCTTGCGGATGATATCCTCAAGGTTGGAGGGAGAGGTGCCGTAGCAGGACCTTCTGCCTCTGGTCGAGCCATGAGCTCGGCTACGCGGGCGTGCCACCGGAGACCTCCTTTAGCAGGTGATCCACCTTCGCCTGCAGTTGCCGTGTCTCGTCAGAGGTGGTGCGATGCGCCAGCTCCTTGACGATGCCAAGCAACTCGCTGCCCGGCATTTCAGGGCTTTTGGAAGGTTCCCTTCAGGTTGGAGGACTTGGATGCCACCTCCAAGATCTCCAACTGGTCCTCCAGTGCCATGCGCTCCATCTACTCTACGGAGTGGTCCGCGTAGAGGACGCTGGAGGCGCCGTAGCCGGCCTTCGCTCTGGCGGTCCGCGCCTGCTCTTTCGAGGCGATCCTCTCCTCAAAGTCCGTCTGGACGACGACCCGCTTGGCGGGCTGCTCCGCAGTATCCGGAGATTCTCCGGAGCTTCGCCTGAAGGGCCCTCTTTCTCGACTGGCGGCTTGTGGAGCCGCAGTTCGAGCCACTCCTTATGGACTCCACGTCGGAAAGTCCGACCCGAAGTCGCTCCCTCTAGCCAGGCTGGCCACAGATGCAGCGCGGCTGGTTCCCGATGCCGAAGCATCGCGGGACATGGGTTGGCCTGAGAAGGGCCTTTTGGTTGGCCCTGAGAAGGGCCTTTTGGTTGGTCCTTCTGTGACATACGTCCTCACAGAAGGAGGCTACCGCCGCCATGCCTCCTCCCCCTCAGCATGGCGGCGACCACGCTGAGGAGCGTGAGGTCGGCCCCGACGACTGCCACCAGGGCGCGGCGAGGTCGGACCACGATGGGCACACCTCCAAAGGTGCTCCGCCGTGTCCACCGCCGCCCCGCAGTGGTGGCACGCTGGAGACTCTCCCTCCCGATCCGGTGCAGGTACGATCCGAAGCAACCATGCCCGGACAGCACCTGCACAAGACGCAGGGAGAGGGAGCCGTGCCGCCGATCGACCCAATCGCCCAGGACGGGCCCGATGGCGTCCAGCAGCCGGCGACCGAACGTCGCGGAGGTGAGGTCCTCCCCCCACTGCCGAGCGACGGCGTCCCTCAGCTCACGGCGGATTTCCTCCCGCTCCCCCGGATCTGGACGACGGTTCAGTGCCCTCTGCCCCGCCGTCCACTCGTATGGGCCATGCTCTTCAGTATGCCGGCGTATAGACGCCGGCATCGATCGCCGGGGCTCCCGACGTTCGGGAGGAGCCACGAGAGGGGCGCCCGCTGTCATCAGCAGGCGCGTCGACAGCCCGGCGAAGTGAGCGCCGAAGCGCCACTTGCTGTCGAGCACCAGGCCCAGATATTTCATCTGGGCCTGCCACCTCAAACGCGGGCACTGTTGACGCCCGTTAATATAAAAAGTTGTGGGTAGATTGTTTTTTACGCGGGTCACCGTATCTTAGTGACGATGTATTTCTAATTTTTCTTTTGTCTGCAATAAACCGTTGTACGAAACACATGAGTTTTAATCATGGTCCTTCGAGCCGGATAAATAACAGATTAGTTGAAAATATATTAATCAAATAATGAAAATGAAGAGAATATAAAGGAAATAACATACAGATATAAGTAAAACGGCTATTAACACGAAGAATTCATAAATATGAAGAAATTATAATCCACCACAAGTAGTTCCTGTGTGACCAACCAAAAGTTGTTCAGGAGCCAAGACCTGACAAAGTTAAACAAGAAACCAAGTCAAGAGTGCTGAGACGGGTCGCTGGTGCTGCTTGCTGTATGCCAGGTGCTGGGTGTCAGAAGCTGGGTGCGGGTATCGGGTGCCGGGTGCCGGGTGCCGTTAGTCGTCATTTGAAAACCAAGCTTGCTAGTTCAAAAAGTTACTGCTGGCTGCGAGCATTTCAGGTGAGGAAAGTTTATAAACCGAGGTACTGAGTTTATTTATATAAAAGTGAACGTGAAGTAACGTGGAAATAAATGATAATTTGAACTTTATAAAAAATTGTAACGGTTATAAAAAATTGTAAACGTGGAAAATAAATGATAATTTGAACTTTATAAAAATTGTAACGGTTTTATAAAACATTTAGTGAACTAAGTTATAAGTTAATTAACAATTATTTAGTATAATAATTATTTGAATAGTATAATTTAATAATTAATTGGAAATTTAATTAATTATACAAAAGAACTTTATTATAATAATGAATATGGAAAAATTTATTAAGTACCAAGAAGATCATCGGGGTCAAATACAAAGAAATTTGGCAAACTTTAAAAATCACCAAAGTCTAGAATTACGCAATCATATATAGAAACTAGACTTGAAATATTAAATGATATTGGAGTGAGGTTAAGGTCACTCATAAGCAATAATTGACATAGCCACCCAGCAATCTAAGTTTAATTGTGATTATTTTACTATCACTATCTATGATTTAATTGAAGAAGAGTATACTGCATATAAATGTCAACTTAAAGATTATTTATTAAAAGTTAAAAGTGTTAACTTATCAGAAAAATCGGAATCATCGAGTATAGCTAAAAATGGCGGTATCCTATCCCTATAAAATTACGGATATTAAACTACCCGTTTTTTCTGGTAAGTACACGGAGCCGACATTTAGGGATTTATTTGTATCAGTTATTCATAATAATAAGCAATTAGATAATGTTCAAAAATTGCATTATTTAAAACTAATTTATCGGGAGAAGCCGAACAGCTGTTACGACATATTTCTATTACTGATGCTAATTATATTACGTGTTGGTCACAATTACAAGAGCGATATAATAATAAAGATTCTTAGCTAATTGTATTTTAAAACGTTTATTCGCAAAATAATTTAACCACGCAATCGGCCAATGGTATAAAGAACCTTTTAGACACAACGAAAGATAGTTTAAATGCATTGTCTAATATTGGTATCTGTACCGATTCGTGGGATGTGTTACTTATTTATTTAGTTTGTCAAAAGTTAGATTGTGATACCCGCAAACAATGGGAAATAAAATCAAATGAGTTAACCGATGATTTACCTACATTTCTCAATTCGAAGAATTTTTAATAAGTCGTTTTAGAGCATTAGAATTCTTGGAACCTACTACAAGTAAATTTAAATCAAATAATTATAATCAACCTAAGGCATATCACATCCTTCTACTTCATCTACCGTATGTCCATTTTGCTCGGAAAATCAAAATGTTTCAATGTAAAAAATTTCATCATGCTGATTATAAGACTCGTACAGATTTTGTGCAAAAGCAAAAGCTTTGTTTTAATTGTTTTGGGTCTAACCATAGTGTAAAATCTTGTTTCTTACGTACCTCATGTCGAATCTGTAACCGTAAACCCATACACTACATCCTCAAAAACCAAATCGATCGATCGCGTCTGCGGTACCTGTTAACCATGCTGTTGAGTCAATGCATTTTAGTGATGATCAACGCAGACTGACCCAACCATTGAATATGGTTACTATATTGTTTCTAGCAAGGATATATATACTCAGGTATTATTAGCTACTGCATTAGTCAGGGTCCAAACTAAAAATGGAAGTTACCAACTGCTGAGAGCTTTGCTCGACAGGGGTCACAGGCCTCATTTATAACAGAATCAGCAGTACAGTTACTCGGAGTCAAGAAAACTTTTGTAAAGAGTTCGGTGTGTGGATTGGGTGGTAATGTTAGGTGTTGACCTCAAAGGCTGTAGTAAATATAGCTATATCATCAATCCATGACACTGAAACTGTAATTGGATTGGGTGCTCATGTTTTGAGCAGATTAACATCGTTTTTACCAATCAAACCAATAGTCATGAATAACTGGGCTGAACTTAAAAATTTGAAGTTAGCAGATCCAAATTACCACACTCCTGGTAAAATCGATATTTTATTGGGGAGTGATGTCTATGGAAGAATAATAGAGGAAGGTCTCCTTCGTAGCCCTTATGGCACCACCATAGCACAGAAGACTAATTTGGGTTGGGTACTGTCAGGTCAAGTTATTCACACCACCCACAGTATTTGTGAATTTACATACACAAATGAGCGATGATGAACTTTCAGAAGTTTTGGGAACTAGAAGCAGAACCTACCGATAAAATAAATCAACGCTTAACACCAGAGGAAAAAAATGTGAAGAATTGTTGCGACCCACAACAAAAAGAGACTGTAAAGGACGATATAAAGTAAGATTGCTTTTACAAAAAGAAACCCCAGCATCAAAATATGGAAATTTGAGGGAAATAGCTGTTCGTAGGTTTTATGGACAAGAAAAAAGATTAATCAGAAATAGAGAATTGAAAAAACAATATGATGACTATTGAAGAATACTTGCAATTAGGTCATATGGAACAAATCAATTTAATAAAAACACAGAAGCTGTTTACTTGCCACATCATGCAGTAATTCGTGAAGATAAGGCTACAACAAAAGTGAGAGTAGTCTTTGATGCATCATGTAAGGGTGAGAATGGCATTTCTTAATGACGATCTCATGATAGGACCACGTCTACACCAGATCTACGACATTTAATTATGAATTTTGTCTAGGTCCAATTTGCCTTGTCGCGGACATTGTGAAGATGTACAGAATGGTTAAAGTAGCTCAACAGGATGTGGACTATCAAAGACTCGTTTGGCGCAGAAATCCAGAGGATGAATTAAAAGATTACAGACTTCTTCGCGTTACCTTTGGCACATCCGCAGCTCCCTATCTAGCAGTCAAAGCATTACAGCAATTGGCTTTAGATGAAGGTACACAATTTCCTTTTGCTGCTAAAAGAGTTTTGGAGGATTTTTACGTCGATGACCTTATGACCACTTGTGACACGTCTAATGAAGCATATTTCTGTACAAGGAATTAAATAATTTAATGATGAGAGGCGGCTTTAAGCTACAAAAATGGTCAAGTAATAGCAAAGTAGTTATGAAAATTTTGAGCAAAAATGAAAAAAGTAAAGAATCTATGGAAATGATAACCACCATATAACAAAGGTTTTAGGGCTGACTTGGAATAGATCGACAGATAAATTCGTATATTCAGTACATCTAGAAGAACAAATTATTCCAATTACTAAACGACGTGTGATTTCGGATATATCTAAGCTTTATGATCCATTGGATGGATTTCGCCGTGTATTATACCAGCAAAAATTTTAATCCAAAAGTTGTGGATGTCAGGTATCTCGTGGGACGAGGAGTTACCATCTTCGTTGAAAAAAGGAATGGGAAGAGTATCGCAAAAGTTTAAAAAATTTGTCTGAAATCGAATAAAGCGTTGGATTGGACAAATCAATAATTCAAAATTAGAATTGCATGGATTTAGTGACGCATCAAATGCAGCCTATGCTGCTGTTGTTTATACAAGAGTGCTGATAAAGATGGACAAATATATGTAAACTTGTTCACGTCCCAAAAACAAAGTAGCACCAATAAAGCAAATATCAATACCTCGATTAGAGCTGGTGGTGCAACGTTACTTACAAAATTATTAAAAGAAGTCGCAACAATGCTACACGTAGTGCTGGCATGGCTTCGACAATAGTGCTGGCATGGCTGCGTGGCCACCCTAGTCGATGGAAAAACTTTTGTAGCGAATAGAGTATCAGATATATTGACAACACTTGAAAGTAATCAATGGTCACATGTTAAGTCTGGTGAAAACCCAGCAGACATCGCGTCACGTGGGATGACTCCTAGTGACTTACAAAACAATATTTTATGGATGAACGGACCCAGTTGGCTTTGTAATGATATTGTACATTATGACAGATGTCGTAAATTTAGAAGAAAGGAAAATTAAAGCTTATTGTATTAATAAATGAAACGTTTCAATCACTGTAACGATTTTCGCGCGATTAATAGAATGATTCGAGTAATTGCGTATTGTAGGCGCTTCGTATTTTTAATTTCAAGAAATCCTCGACCTCCCTCACTTATATTTGCTAACGTGTGAAGAATTAAAAGTTGCATAATAACGTGTATAAAACAATGTACGACCGACAGGCTGAAGATATTTTATATTTTAATAAAATAAGTAATGCCTAAAAAGAGTAAACTATACTCACTTACCCCGTTTGTAGATGAAGATGGATTATTGAGAGTCGGGGTCGAATAGACAATTCGAATGTCAGTGATGAGGTCAAACATCCAATTATTATACAAGAAGTGGTCATTTTACGAAGTTAGGTGGCAGATGATGCACATGAAAAAACATTACACGGAGGACCACTGATGACCACCAGCTTCTTCAGAGGAAAATATTGATGGTAATTGGTATAAAAAATTTAGTCAAGGAACAGTACAGGAAATGTGTGTGCACGTTTTATTCTTCTACTCATGAACAATTTATGGGCCAATTACCTACAGCGCGCATCTCTGTTAATCGTCCATTTTTTGTTAGTGGAGTAGATTATGCAGGACCCATACAAATAAGAACAACCAAGGGCCGTGGCCATTCCCACCAAAGGATATGTTTGTGTGTTTGTATGTATGGCTACGCGTGCAGTGCATCTTGAGGTCGTTAGTGATTTTACAGCTCAAGGGTTTTTAGCAGCATTTAAACGATTCGTAGCTAGAAAGAGGTACTGTGGTGTGGTTGTGAGTGATAATGGAACCAATTTTGTGGGTGCTTAAGGAATTGAAAATTTTTGTTCTCCAAAGAAAATTCCAATCAGGAGTTGTTATATCAGAGAGTTTATCTCAATGGAACATCTTTATTATCCACATGCACCTCATTTCGGTGGATTATGGGAGGCGGGCATCAAGTCAACCAAATACCACTTAAAAAGAGTCGTTGGTAATTCCACGCTCACCTTTGAAGAGTGACTACGGTTCTATGTCAAATGAAGCATGCCTCAACTCAAGACCTATTGCACGTCAAAGTGTAGATGACCCAGAATCAGAAATACCACTAACACCAGGACATTTTTAGTGGGTGGTCCATTGGTTATACCTCCAGATTACAACTTTGAAATGTCAACTATTAGTACATTAAAACGATGGCAATTGACTCAACGCATGGTGCAGGATTTCTGGAGACGATGGTCATCAGAATACCTTACGCAACTTAATCAGCGATACAAATGGGCAAAAGTATCACCAGAACCAAATATGGTGACATTGTACTTGTTAAAGAAGACAATCTTCCTCCAGCAAAATGGTTATATGGTAAATAGAGGCAAAGCATCCTGGCCCTGATAACATAACTAGAGTGGTAACGATACGGTGTAAAAATAATTTAATTAAACGAGCAATTTCTAAATTATTAATTTTACCGATTGCAGACTAATTTCACTAA